>JADDOH010000977.1:0-19091 GCA_016648135.1 Agrypnia vestita | reverse complement strand
GAAGAAGCCTACAGTAATCTACATGCACGTGTTTGGATCTAAAGCATATTATAAAGATAAAGGACCTCAAAAAGGCAAGTTTGATTCAAGGTCACAATTAGGAGTTTTTGTGGGCTATGATACTCAATCTAAAGCTTATAGAATACATGACCCTAAGACGAGAAAAATCGTTGTAACTCGAGATGTAAAATTCATAAATGAAACGGCATTCAAGGATGAGTACAAAGAAATACTTGATGAAGAAAACGATACTGACTATGAACAAGTAAATATAGAATTGAATTATCCAACCACAAATGATGAAATGAGAGAAAGCAGTAGAATGCCTGTAATAGAAGCAGGTGAAAGTAGAGAAACTGGTCTATTACAAAGAAAAAGAAAATCAACAGTCTCATGGGAAAGATTAATAGAACCATCAAAAAAAGGACGAGGAAGACCACGTATAATACGTTCCGGTTCAGTGGGAAGACCGCGAAAGGAGCACAATTTAGTAAGAGATAATACTGAAAGTGAAAATGAATCAGATATTGAAGAGACTAATGCGCAGATGATAGCTGGGATAACTATTGTAGAACCGATTACATGGCATGAAATAGAAAAGAGTAATGATGTTGATGCATGGAAAGGAGCCATGGAGGACGAGTACTTATCACAAATAAAGAATAAGACATGGGAAATAGTTACAAGGCCAAAACAACGAAAAGTGATCGGAAATCGATTTGTATTTAGCACTAAAACTACTGGGAAGAAAGTACGTCTCGTCGCAAAAGGTTGTTCGCAACGGCCATGGGAGGATTTCCATGAGACATCGTCTCCGGTCGTGAGATCTTCATCAATAAGACTGATAGCTGCTGTATCAGCCGAGTTAGGATTAAATATCCATCAAATGGATGTAGTGACTGCATGCCTGAATGGTACACTTGATGAAGAGGTTTACATGGAAGTGCCGGATCACCTAAGCGATGTTTTGAATAGATTACTCGCAAACCAAAAGATTGGTTCCCAAAGAAAAGTTATTAAAGATAATAATCTAATTGAAACAGCTAAACGCTGGGACAAAGCATTGAGTGAATGTAGTGATAGTGTGTGTGTTTTAAAGAAATCCCTGTATGGTTTGCGTCAGTCAGGGTTACAGTGGTATAAAGAATTAGTGAGAATGCTGATGAAAATAGGTTTTGAAGCGTTAGCACATGATCCATGTGTATTCATAGCACAGAAAGGTAAGCGACTGATGTTGATTGCTATTTATGTTGATGACATTATTTTGGCAGGAAATGATGATGTATGGATGAAAAATATAAAGAAACAGTTATCAAGTGAGTTTGAAATGAAAGATTTAGGAAAGATAAGTAATTGTTTGGGTATTGAATTTGTGATGATGAAAACAGAGTGTTTCTTAATCAAAGGGTTTATATAGAGAAAGTGTTAGAACGATTCCATATGAGTGAGTGTAAACCTGCAGTGACGCCTCTAGATGTTAATGTGAAATTAGAAAAACCGGTAAGTGTGAATGAGGACATAATGAAACAGTACCCATACCAAAGCTTGATAGGAGCGTTACTTTATCTGGCTGTATTGACTAGACCAGACATAGCGTTTGCCGTAAATTATTTAAGCCAATTTAATAGTAATTATAGTGTTGAGCACTGGAAGGCGGCTAAACGTATCATGAGATATTTAAAAGGTATCTTGACATCTGACTACGGTTTAGTTTATGAAAGAACCGGGCTGCCTTTGTTCGGTGTGGTCGATGCAGACTGGGGAGCAAATGCCATAGATCGTAGATTCTGGATTATATATCTTATTCTGGATTTGCATTTATTTTAGCCGGTGCCCCAATCAGTTGGGAGGCACGTAAGCAACGGAGTGTTGCGCTATCGAGTACGGAAGCGGAATACATGGCACTATCCGAAGCTTCAAAGGAAGCCATGTATTTACGTGATGTTTTGGATAACGTTAGTATTGAAAGTGAGTGTGTGACGTTATTCAACGATAATCAGGGTGCCATAAAACTTGCTCAGAGTAGAAACTTTCATTCTCGCACAAAACATATAGCAGTGAGACACCACTTTATTCGAGATATGTGCGAACAAGGTGTAATTGAGTTGAAATACTTATGTACTGATGAGATGCCTGCTGATGTTTTGACGAAAGGTTTGAGTGGATCAAAACATCATGATTGTCTGCGTAACCTAGGTATGATGGATGAGAGTATGTAAGAATAGGAATAGGAATACTCGCTCACGACTTCGAGGGGAGGTGTTAAGATAATACGAAGCGACGTGAGCTCCATCTATATCAAATTGTGTGTATACTTCTATGGTCAGCCGCCATTTTATAATCACCATTTGTGTGTCGCGGCTCGAGCTCTGAGCAATAACATTGTCTCCCGATATATTTGATTAATATAAATAAATTCATTGCTTTAAAGGACTGTTGTTATTCATAACCCTTCAGAAACTAACGTTTATTTAAGCATTTATTTTTGTTGAGGGTCTTAATAAAAATAATAGATTAATAAACGCATACAAAAACATTATGAATACAGATTCAATCACCTTATTACAGACGCAAGGGATGAAATTATAAAAGAAGAAACGTCCAAAGTTGCATAAACCACATTGTGGGGGAAACCGTAAAGGCACGATGCATTCAATATACATTACCAGTTTATACAAAGTTTTGGGCATATTCAAAATATTGTGTGAATTATTTGAATGATAACATAGGAATATTATTCATAGATTTCAAAAAAGCATTCGACACACTGGAACATGAGATTTTACTGACAGTAATATTGAATGTGGAATACGAGGACCACTAAAAAAACGCTAAAAAATTACATGACGAGTACCAAACTTATACTTTGAGGTTGAAACTATCTATGGTTGAAATAACAAATTCTCTCTTAAACCAAAGAAATCGCCGGTTTTAAAATGACGGGAGTTTGCCTTTTTGTTCGCTCCTATTTCAAGATATTCAAAATTTACAATGCCGTGTTTTTTTGCTATCACGTTTGTTTCCTCCAAAATATTTTATTCTTAAGTGATTAAGATAAAACTTCAATATTTTACAAACAATTTGTCAAATGCTGTATATAATGAAAATGTGTTCTAAATTGAAACTGAATTTATATTATGTACCTACTTGTGTATTTATTGAATAAAATTGTGTTTTTCTTTATTATTTTATGATGTCTCGCCAATTTCTATTTTAATTTTTGAAAATTTTGAGTGAAGAAATTTTCAATAATTAAAAGAAATAGAATTTTTTGAATCAGTTGGCCAGAGAGCATTTAAACATTTTTAAATCAAGCTATCCGGATAGTAGGTATGTAGTTTCGTGCCAGTTTTTTAATCTTTATTCCTTTTATTCGCAATTTTTGAAGAATTTTCCCTTTGGTCGGTCAATTTATAATTCCATTTCGTGTTTTACTAATCCTTATTTTGAACGGTAAAAGAATCATCAGTCTACTAAATTCATCGGCAAAGGCGGAGTTTAAAATCGTTGTGTTTTTTTTTTTCAATTTGCCGGTAGTTCCAGCCAGGATCCGTAAAGAGATTTGAGAGTCGTGTAGATATTGATCAGTCTCTATTCCCGGGGATGTAACGAATAACATTCGTCATAATAAATGTGTTACGGGCTGCATATACAAGCTTGTCGGGCCGCATGCGACCCGTGGGCCGCAGGTTGAGTATCGCTGGTCTAGACTGTTGTTTCCCAACGTGGGGCAATTTGATGCTTCACATGCCCCACATAAGGGAAATATGATTTTTTTGGAGGGCGATTTGAAAACGAGCCCGTCTGGAGTTTGATTCAACTTGTAAAAAAAATTATTAGTGTCTCAATTTGAAATTACGTTTGTTAAGGCTGGACATTCACTTTACAAGTTTGAAATTCAAGGTATTTCATAATTTGATCGTGTTCTTTCAAGTCTGATAGCTTAACAAAATGTAATATCAAGCAAACAAATTTTTAATGTTTGTCGTAAATATTGCTAGTGTGAAAAGTTTTGATAGAAAGAGGCGACGTATAAAATCATCGTCGATGTCTACGCACTAGCAATTAACAATTAACAGAACGATCGATCTGCACATAATGGCCAACTGCATATATATTAAAAAATTTATTTTTATTTTGACTTTCGGCAAGTGTTTGCGTATTTGTTTATTATTTGATTCGTTTTCTCTCGTATTATTTGAGTTTTCAATTATTTTCTGTATTATTTTCTTTATTACTTTCTATGTAGAATTTAAAAAAATATTTGTATAAATATTTCCGAAATGTCTATTATGCGTTTTGAATACAGTACGTTCTAATGAGGCCGATCGATTGTGCTGTTTATTATTTAATGTAAAAACATAAGATCCGTCACTATTCTTCTAATCTCTAATTTTTCATGAAAGCAAAAAGATGTAAGAATGTTATAATCAAAGTAACTCAAAGGTTGTTTAGTCGATAAATCGAGGATATTTATTCTGGACTCTCTCTAAATTACTCATGTAAATAGTTGTATCAATTCATAAAAAACTGACATCTTTATTTATATCCACGTATTTATCCCCTTTGATCGATCTCAGAGTCCGATATGAGACTTTTTGTATGGAAAAGTGAGGTACAATACCGATAAGCGCTATAAATCCAGAAAATAAAAACTCGAAAAGGGAAATTATTTATAAGACGGATAGGAAGGAAGGGGAACAAATAATCATTAGGCCAGTTTGTCAATAGTTTAACGAAGGATTTTTGTTCATTTTAGAATGTTTGTTAAGAGAACACAATGCAATTTATTTCAACGACTACAATAAATTGAGGTAACGTTAGATAAAAGTGTTTTCCTGGAACCTTTTCCGCAAGCCCTTACGAAATGTCGTAACGTAACGTAACCCGTTTATGTTACAAAGGGTTTGTAAAAATGTCATACTGAGTGTGGTTCAAAAACAATTTATTTCCCTTAAATTTTTAAGTAAATAATACTGTAGCATTGTAGTATAGGTATGTCGTAAAATACTATTATTATTTTAATCAACTGTATGAAAAATATTTATGCACATAAATCATACAATTATAATTCTTTCATTTTACATGCATAGCATGAATTCCAGAACTATGAACAATATTTATAGGAAATCATATATATATGATTTCATATAAATATATCATATAATTTCAACGATAACAAATAACTAAAATAAAAATAAATAAGAATATTCATTTTTGTGTTGTTAATAATATTGCTAAAAATGGTACTAATTGTCCCAACATAAAATAAACAGGATGTACACGTAAAGTTTTTATGAGAAAGGTTGATATATGTTAAATGTCAATATTTCTATGATTGATATTAGAAATTTTTATTAGGACACTGCATAAGAAGTTATTAGATTTGAATAAAAATTTAAAAAATTAAAAATATATATATTTCATATAAAATTCATCACGAAGTGTACAATATTATATAAAAGCGTTCAGGACACGATTGTTATAACACAACCAATGTGAATAGATTAAAAAATTGGTTCACATTTCCGTTACAAAGAGCGACTAATATAACATAATAGTAACATAACATATCTACTTACACTAAATTATAATAACAGAACTTTATTTTCAAAGAAAATTCATTATTTTATAATATAAATCGATTGAGAACTTTATGATATTGTCATGTCTCGTGGCTACGGGACGATTGAATGAAAACGCTGGAAATTAATTAGCGATTTATTAATTAATGGTTATTTAACTATTCAATGTACAAAGTCACTTAAAACTAATTAAACTTTTACGCTTTTCTTTAAATTACACTATTTTGCAGTATACCATTCGTAAATGAACACTTTTTTATCTGGGTAACACGTATTTAACATTCAGTAGAACATTTCATCCAAATTTGCTCGTAGTATTTATCGCATTTATTTATTTCGACGATTAAGTATAGGTCTTTCCATTTAAGAAAGACAATCGGATTAGTATGTATAAGCCGTGAGTACGACGCACATTGTTTCGTTGTGTTGTTGTTAACGAATATAATCTTTAACACAACGAAACAATGTGCCTCGTACGTACGGCTTACACATACTAAATCGATTGTCTTTCTGAAATGAAAAGAACTCTAATTCGCTTTATTTATCGTTATGATTCTCTCACGACTGGCCACACTGGGCGTCTTCTGGCGGCTCGCGGTTGACTTCGCACGGAAACTAATGTCAAAAACTCTGCGCGGCGATCTAGATCCGCACTATTTATATCCAAGAAATGGATTATCGAACCTCCTCGATTTTTCTAGTATTAAGGAGAAGATTCACATTGCTTCTAGGCTATTCCAGATATTCCTCGAATGATGTAGCTAATTCCAGAGTTCTATAGTGTGTTCGAGAATGTAGCTGAAGTTCCTAGAGGTTTCGATTTTATTGTCGTCATTGACATATTACGAGGAATTCTGTACGTAATCACTTTTGTCATCTCATTACAATATTAATAAACATAAAGGAAACATTGTGAATGTTTAAGTTTTATGTAATCCGTAGTTATTTCAAAGTCAAAAAATATTTTTGATTACACATACAATAGAATGCATCTACGTCAGAAAATTTCGTGACAAAATAAAAGACAGTCTTTATTTAGTATTCCAATATATACAATGTATTCAGTTTCTATCGTCATCATCATGGAATCGTGTTACAATGTATTTTATTTGGCACCCAGAGAACGTTGTAGGTACATATATGAGTTTATCCGAAGCCAATCTACCAACGGAGTCAAATCCGTCGATTCTCTGGTTTATTTTGGTTTCACCCCTAAAAACTTCCTTCACTAACAACTAAGAAAATATAGCGTTCCATTTGTTTTTTTTTTTAACAATGTGTAGATATAAAAATATTATATATATCTTTCAGACTGTTTTAAAGTTCTCAAATTCTGAATGGTTTATTTCGAATTACATTATTCTTCGATTAAAAACATGTATATTGGTTTTTTCAGAATTTTTATGTCATTAACATAACTTAGAATGTTCCTAGTCGCCGACTTAGGACATATCATTCATTTTCTCTTTCAACTTTTAATAACAATATGGCCCACTTTAACTCTATATCTAGAGTGTTGAGGTCATACAACAAAATATAAAATAATCATAACGTCCTGATTGACTTATTTCATGACAGTTTCCATGAATATAGGAGAACTATTATCAAACTTGTGATATTAGCTATTTAGTCTCTCTGTTCAATCTCACTCTATTAAATCTTTTTTTGTTTTTTTTTTGTATATGTTTTTTTTTTTTGTATATGCCTTTACTTTTTATCTCTATGTTTGCTGTGTTCACATTTAAGTGATGTAAAGCATTTAAACTTATTTTATTAAAATTGTATTACCTATATCATGTTACGTTATAGAGAATTTTAAAAGGTGGAGACCACTATATTCAGGTTTGATATGATGGAGTATAAATGTGGAATTTTTGCTTTTCATTTTTATTTCCCAAAAATAATAAATACATATTGCAAGTTTTTTTTTCTTGTTCTGCTCTAAAAACATACTTTTTGGCTACATTTGTCGAATTGAGTTTATTGTCAATTGTTTTTCCTAAATATATATTTTTTTTTTTGTCAACACCTTTTCAATGTCTTCATTATTTATTCGCAACGAATAGTTAATACTTTATTTTTTACCAATAGTCATGAATTTGCTTTTGGAGACGTTTAATTTAAACTCATGTGTAGGGATATTCGATATACCGCGTAGTGGTGAATCTAGATGTGACGGGTGTGGTGTCAAGAAAGTAGGAGTTTGAGGTGGTGGGGAGATGCTGCAAGAATAGGTATTTTCGTGGAAGTGGGCTTCGTGAGGGTAGATTTTGCGGGGATGAGAGACTACTACCCAAGCAGCGCCAGATAGATCAACTAGATTTAAAAATGTAAAAATAAAGAAAATAATGTTCCCAAAATTCAACCCGGAACATTCTAATGGGTATCAGATGTTCTGGGTTCACGTTCGACTTGGAGATATGAGATATTTAATTGTTAAATCTTTCAAGGAAACTTTATGTTTGAATAATCATATGGTTAATGATTTAACGTTTTTATTACGGTCATTCAACATATTAAAGTATTGAAACAAAATAATTTCTAATTACGAACCTTATTTGTAGAGATTCAATTCTCGACGTTTCGCTGGAGTCATACAAAAGAACACATTGAAGCAATAAAAAATAATAACCCCAATAAATCAACAATATGCAAGCCAAAATAAATATTATTCGTGCATTAGATTTTATAAAATAAAAATTTTGTCGACAGAACCGCACCGTGCACCTAGATTGATAAGAGAGTCCATTAAAATTTACAAACATCCAAACGTTAATAGAGACGACAGTTGCAAATTATCAAGTGAATGACATATTTAAAACAGACTTCCCGGAAATCAGAATATACTCAATTAATAAAATAAAAGCTTTAGCAAACAACTGGCTTACCTCCAAAGGTAGAACAGCAACTGAAAATTTACTTACTGTAATTGCGTAATAATGTCTTTAAATAAAAATATATACCTATATAAATTAATTAATTAATTAAGGAAAACAAAAAAATAATCTTAAACACAACTTTAACCCTTTTTTTAAACAATTACTCTACACATATTTACACTTGGACTTATGACTAACTCAACTTTCACTAACATTCCACTTGATACTCTATAGATACATAATAACTACCTTATGAAAATAAATACTACTGACGAACTCGAAAAAAAATTATAATTGTGTGCTATAACGCCACTCTGGGACAGGCCTAGCCTAGTAGAGTGGCATAATCCACAAATTAAACAAAACAAAAAAATGTGTAAATTATCTTATGTTTTATCTTATGTTCTATTGTTAAATTAGTATTAAGTATCTTATTTGTAAACAAGGATTTTTAAATAAATAAAATTAAAAAAAAAAGAATGGTGACCTTTTCTCTATGATTCTACTACGATTCCGCCTTTGAAATACGATGCAGAGAAGCCTGAAGTTATCGTCAGTTCATATAGAACCAATAGCACACTATCAACGCCGAGCATAAAAAGAAGCAATATACGATCTTTCATGTTAGAAATAATCACTACGTCCTTGACTTCCGCGACGAGAGGGTTCTCCTGAAGATGCTGTGATATAACGCCAGCAAAACGTCGAGAATCGAATATCTACACATACATCCAGTTCGTATAAAATATCCATCTTGTTTCGATACCTAATTACTTAGTTTTCAAAAAAGTCAAAATGTTTTGTAAAAAAATACAAAAACTATTCGAATTATATTCTCATACCGATATCAGGATGATTTAAATAATTTCATTTTTAAAAATCATAAAATTCTGCTTCACGTAAATACACTACAATGAAATGCCACTTTTTTATCTCTCGTGGGTCCAATTCCGGGGACATTTTTACGCTTTTTATTTTTCCGAAAAGTAAACATTCATAAAAACTCTTTTAGTAGTTTACTTTTTTACCGCTAACCCTCACGTTCCTAAACTTCTACCATCAAATTATGTTAACTATTTCCATATACGAGGTACTTTTACATTATATCATCCTCGTAAATGTTGTTTTTCATTAAACATAAACTTTTATATTATAGCATTTTGTGAGGTCACATAATAATATAAATAAATAATCAGTAAATATCAGGTAACATAATATGAAGTCTGGATTTGCGTGAAAATTAAGGAAAAATAAAAAGAATACATATTTAACTACACAAAACGAAAGAAAGTAAAAATTTTATAGCAATCGCCTGGCAATGTTAGTGAAATTTACTACTTTTCTCGTATCTTCTATTGCATTTTGAATCAGATGTTTATATGGTGAATTTTGCTCACATTTCCAGACGATAGTCTAGCGAAATGATTTTATTATAAAGTTATTATGGTTTGTTTTTTTTGGAAATTGTTTTTATACATAAATGTAATACCATAAAATATCCCTACGCCTTTGAAAAATGGCCAAGATAAATATTTCGAAAAAAGGAATTAAATATTGTCGGAAGATTATTTTCAAATAAGAAAAAACCTATCCACATAATTATTTGTATCAAAAATAATAGTTTATTTTTCAAATTTATGACGATCTAAATTGAAATACGAGTATGTTGATACTACTCAAAGCAAAAAAATTTCATCTACCCCTTTATTTCGTATAATAGATTTCAAAGGATATTGACACTTCACTCCAATGGAGTTTATCTGTTTCCTTTCAAATTTTCCTACTCGTGACACACATTGGTCATAATATTATTGTAGCGGTACCCAGCCGACCCACGCAGTGTACCTACCTGTCTCCGATAGCGAGGACCCTTTTTATTATGTTTGCATAAACAAACCGCGCGGGCCATCGCCTGCAACGTAAACATAGGAGAACAAAAGGATCGAAGTACGGACACAGCGACTCCGTTCCAGTCGGGCCTTTGCCATAGCATTAGGCAGACCTGTGCCGTGTTAAATCATCTATTTCTTTGTTTAAATTTATTTTATTTCGTTGTAAATCTCGTTTGCTACCGGAGCCTAACTCCGGTCGAGGAATAAGCACTTATAATCAATCGCTGTTTCATTTCATTGATCTACGAATCTTCCCTTAATTATATATATGCCGAAACCCGATCGTTGAATTTGCTAGATCGCGACCTGGCGAATTCATTCACGTATCACGAAAAGCCTAGGCAAATCACGATCCGGCGATTTTAATGATCGGCCTTCGAAGTATACATGTAGTTCCTTTATCCTATATTTAGTTAATCAATATTCTACAACATAGTGATTATTGGGAACCACTATCTGATTTTGCCTGTAATACAAACTTAATAATTCAAAAACTTTTGTGTATTTATTGCAATTTTTATGGATTGTTTTAATATTTTGCACTATAATATTCTATATACTCTGTTTCCCAATACTTAACATTTATACGCCGAACAAAACTACAACCAACAAGGCGTAACCCCTCACTATACATAAACATTCTTGACCAAGCAAACAAAAAAACAATTTTTCCTGCTTTCCTCTCAATTCATGCCGGTCTTCTCATTAGCTCCAACTGTTGAGTGTAGAGATCAGCTGTCTCTCTATCATTTTGGTGGTCGTCCTGGAGGTTTTATGTCTGCAGATATCTCGTTTTTTCCTATTCATAACACTATTGTCGAATCCGCTCTGTCTACATGTTTTTTCCACATGGACAAAGGGGATCTCTTTCTCTTTCTATCCCATCGTACAACATATTCAACATCGCAGATCTCCAAATTTCGGAATTTCATACTCTGTCTCTTATGGTTACTCCCGCGATGGGTCGGAGAGTTTTCATTACAGTGGTTCTTAAGAGCTTCTTAATTCTCGTGGTGTCGGCTTTTGTTTCAGTACCATATGTCACAATCGGTCTTACATAGGTTTTATATATTTTCATTTTACTCTGGATCAACTTCTGTTTGTTTTTCCACACTATAGTTTTCTCATGTATATAGTTACAATGGCAGTTTTATTTGCTTGTTCTCCAATATCTATACACAAAATATGAATTTATTCTCGAACTATTTTGGCATAAATAGTTCTAGGTTTAACTATTTACATTCCTAGGTCTTCCTAAACCCACTGTCCACCAACTGAAGTACGCATTGCGATTATTTAATGGATTGTTCGGCAGGCGCCCGCATTGTTGGGCCCAGCTGAAATGTACACAAAAGCCCCAATCAAAGCCCAGTTTCGATCAATAGATCGCAGACAGGTATCAAGGAATACGCACGAAACATCCAATTTAACGGAAACCAAATGAGGAGATTATATGACGCGTCTTCAGCCATCAAACTTAATTAGGGTTGTTCGCTAATCCTCGGAGAATCCTTGATATACGAGCAAAATACGAAACACGATAATCTCTCAGTTATGGTGACAAAAATATGTATCCATCTTATTGCGGTGCAAGTCTGTAGTGAGATATCGAGCGCTTCCCGGAAAAAGATAGTGAATATTTCTCTGGATGCAGTTAGTTTTAAATGTTTATTGATGTCATTAATAAATTTTTGGCGGGTTTTGATTTTGTTGGATTCTCACCCGTCCAGAAGAATCCTCTCGTCTCGCATGTGGTATGTATTCAACAATTGTCGCGTATGTGGTCGCGTGTTGTGGATAAGATGTGTACAACAGAGGCAGTTATAGAGCAGATCCGTACAGGATGCAAATGATACTCACTGTCGTATGTTCACTCACTTTTGAGTGCTCATTTCAATTTTATTATAGCAATTTACAGGTTGAGTAACGCACATTATGGGAGACGTTATGATGAAACATGCACAAAAGTGCGAGATCTTGCATCTCATAATGCAGTGGAAGATCGCCGGACCTGAAATACTATCGTAACTGAAGAACTTGATGGACTGGTCTGGTCAATGTACTGTAGAGATATTCCAGGCTTTGGTAAATAAAGTTTTCATAACTAACATGATAGCCAACGACCGGATAGGACACAAAAAGAATTTGCGTACAGGAATATCTTTCTTGCGCGTTCTACAGCAGCGGCGACTGGTGGTCCCTGTAGCAACTAAAAGCGGTTCAGCCGAATGGTACCCATGATTGACGGACACGGGTCAGATGCAGATCACCACAGATTAAATTTTTTTATAATAAGAAATAAAAAAACAATAACTTTTTTTATTTGAATTTAATCTTTAAACTAAGTCAGGAATATTTTCAAAAAATTTCACCACACATAAAATAATTTTACAAACGTTATTTTTTTCGGAATGAACTCGGTGTATTGAATTGGAAAAAATGTTTTGTTTGATATGATTCACTGACATTCATTGTTCTTTGAAAGTAGTTCATCTATAATAAAATTCTAAAAACGAGTTAATTTAGAACTAGGGGCGTGCAGGAAGAACATTGGAGCATGATTAGTAGGTTGTAGTAGACATACTTTGAAAAAAAATTGAAAAAAAAAAGGCGTAACTTACCACCATAAAGCACTAAATCAAATGAAAAAAAAATGTTTTGAGATATAACTTTTCGATTTTCGAGGTGTTTGTCTCTTAATGCGTGAAACATTTTCGTTTAAAATAAAAAAAAATTAATGACTTTTGAAATTCACCCCGGATAATCCGATCTTATGTAATCCGGAGTTTTTTGTATATAAATAAACTCTAGATAATAATTGTAGACGAACTTGTATGAACAAAACATAACATGTATTCATTTATCTTATATATTTTTGCCGTGGGCTGGTATTGGTTCTCCGAGTTACTTTAATCCAAATGTTCACATTTTCACCAATTGGTTTAAAGCAATAGCCAGCAATATTTCTCGATGTTCATTGTATAACCCAGACTATAATTCCATAGTAATTTTCTGACGATAGAAAAAAATTTTGATTTAATTTGTACCGTTTGTCTTAAATTTCATTTTAACTTGCTTACCTAATATTTATTTTCTTGTTTTAAAATGAAATTGCGAAAAACTCTGACGTAACTAAAGCTTTGGAAATTTTCACACGAACTTTTAAACACTCATAAATGTCGTCATTTAAAAAAATGTCATTTTTTCTTCAAAATATTTTTCTCATTTCCCTTTTCAATTATTGTACTTTGAAGTAGAGTTCTGAAAAGAACCTCAATTATTAAAAGTTTTATAAATATTTTTTGCTTTTTCGCTGTTTACTACAGCTTTATAAACATTTCTAATCATGTAAAAGAACTTTTGGTTTTTTGTGATTTCTTTAAGTATTATCACGTTTTCGTGGCTATGGGGGCAAATGAAACACTAAAAACAATGTGAAAGTTTTATTTTTCACACAAAGTTACTAGACATGAATTTTATGGGAACAACGTTATTTATTGGACCCCTCTGTGAAAATGGAATATCGAGGATAATATATAACCATGAGCTGGAAAGTCTTTAAAATGAGCCCACCATATTTAAAAACATATCGTATCAGATGGTTGGGACATGTAGATTGAATGGAAGAAAATCGAATCCCGAAAAAGATTCTCAACACACAACCACAGGGGAGAAGAAGTGTGGGATGACCGAAGCTAAGATGGATGGATAGCGTAGAGGGAGATTTGAGGGCAGTCGATACTACAAATTGGAAAAGGCGGGCGATGAATCAGTAGCGCTAATGATGATGATGCTGATGATGAACTGTTATAGAATAATATTTCACACAGATTCACGTTAATTCACGTCCATTCAATCGTATGTGGTCGCACTTATTTCCAAACACCAAACACTCTCTCAATTTATTGTCGCTGGTCGCACACTGGATCGCTGCTGATTTCTATGAAATTGCCAAACTGTCATAAATAACTCATTAACTCGCGCGCGCTCGCCTGACGTCTCTTTACAAAAAAAAATGTTGGTTTTTCAAATGTTCGAGACTGTTCGACTAGTTTTTCTATATTTCTAGTACTTATGAGATTAGCCCAGTTGATTCTAAATTCACGTAGACGAGAGACTTTGATAATACGCAGTTTCCATTGTACTCTTGTGAAAGTATTTTTAAAACAACATAATCATGTATTTTTACAAATATCGAAACGTTTCAATCTTAGTTATTTCTATGTAGTTTTTTTAATTACTCGGTGTCTTCCTTCTTCACCCCATATTATCCTCATATTATAATTTAATAGAAGATTGTCTGTGTAAAGTTTTACACTCTCGCTCAGTGATCTATTTGTCAGAGGTTTGGGCTTCGTTCCAGGAAACCGTAAAGATAGTCTTATTTTCATAGCACAAGCATTGAGGTAAGTTATAAAATAAAATAAAAGATGCGACGCGTATTCTATTATAATTTTATTTAAATATTTTTTAATATAAATAAAAAATTACTTTATACAATGTGCTGTTTTTAGGCTGGCCTTTCTGACCGAGGACCTGAAGAGGGGAAGGGGGAGTGGCATATAAAAATGTGTGCGCATGGGCGCGCCCTCTTCTTCTTCCTATCTACGTTATAGGATAACATCGTGGTGGCTATGGTCGGTCTACATTATGTATTTCTAATATTCTAATTCTATATAATTCTAATAATAATTCTAATAATAAAACAGAACAGCAATACTACCACCTATTCTTTTATAAAGAAAACCCCGTATTCCCAATATAAGAATACTACACAACATAGTGTCCGCTGGCCGGTGTCGCAGTCTTTAATAGTATAAAATATGATCAATTCCATCGATAAAACACCCCCAACATGTGTTTTTTTTATAATTGATATAAATTAACTTTGTTTAAACTACTTATTTATTGAAAAAAAAATCAACATGTTTCGATATATTAAGTTATATTTAAGTTAAAGTGTAAAAAAAACATGTTTTCTTGGTAATTTTTTTTACTGATGTCTTTTTTTAAATTTTGGTGAAATATTTAACGTAATATTGATCCTTATTGTTTTATCTTTCAAATGAGACGTCTTTAATATTTATAGGACCTCTATATGGAGATATTCCCTGGTTCGCACAGGATCAAAAATCGAAGATTAAAAATATTTTTTTTTGCTTAATTTTGAAATATGATATAATATTAAGTATTTAAAAATAAATGTCTTGAATCGTGAATAGGGTCCAGGCCGTAAAGGCAAAATAGCTTAAGAATATTTTAAATATGTGTATATAACTATTATTTTTGCTAATTATGTATATAACTGTCAAGGAGGGTCCCGTTAATGAGTCATCCATTAGAGCGACGACCGCGGCCGAGGGAGAGAGATTAAAATCTCACGATGAGTCACTCGGGCCGCGGGCGCGCTTAATTAAATATTTTAAATTTTGTTTTGAGATAAAATCGCAAAGTAAAAATCAGGTAGTCGCCTACGGAGCGGTCAGCTACAGTGTATTTGCCCGCATCTCTGTACCACTAGAAATACGGGCGGGTAACAACCGACACCCACACGGCTCGTGACTTGAGATAGCGCGCCGTACATTTTTTCGTACGGCGCTAAATTTAGATTCACTATCGCTAGAGAGCTCAATAATTAAAGTGTCAGGTGTCATTTTCTTCAGAAAAACAAGGGCTACCTGATGCGACATTAATAATTTAGATATTTTTACAAATAAAAAAGTTTCATTTTTTGTCACATGCACGTGATTTGCAAGCGCTGACATGCCCGGACAGTAATCTGCGTATTAAACCCACATGCGGGCATGTCAGACGCACATTTTGACATATGACTCATTAGCGGGAGATATGAGAGAGCGGATTTATCTTAAAAAATATCCGCGCGCCGCGAGATATGCGCCGCCGATGCACGGTATCGCCGGCGCCCAGCGGTCGTTCCGCTAGGCCGAGTGCACAGCTTCCGTGGTCCACCACGTTACGCCGATGCCTACAATAAAGATGTAAATCCCCTCTCTCAGTAATCCCTTTTTGGCAGTTATTTTCCCGTTATTTTCGCTGGACCCAAATAAAAAGGCTGCGAAAACCTAGCGAAATCACAGTGCTCTCAGTGCCTTAGTGCCAGTAAATATTTGTTGCCGTGTATGTGCGACAAATAGTTTTTACAACGTCACTCTGCCCGTTTTTCGCTAGGTTTCCTTCTGAAACAAAAACTCTGCTTTTATTTTCTTGTGTGTAAATTGTTGTGTGAATTAAAACCCCTGAAGAAACACCGTCGATCGTAGCGTTGCTCTCCGGTGTTTCCAAAGTATCATCATCATCAACAAGATTTAGAAGCGAGTTGTGACTCATCGTCAGTGACGTCACGACGCCCGGAGCACAGCAGACAGGCGAGTAATCGGTGATCCACCCTATTCTAAAATAATTATTTGTTACGGGCGTGTCTGTCCGTAACAACTGGTCCTTCGAGCCGGATAACCGCTCTTACTTGCTTGTATTTTTGCTGTATGTCATCATGTCTCGATCTGGTTTGAGATCGGGAGCTCGTCGGGACACATCGGAAGAAGGAGATGCGCGAAGCAATCCAGCATCTTCAGACGATGAGAATGCGTTACACGAGGAAGAAGGAGGCTCACATCCTGGATCTACAGAAGCTACTTCAGCTTCTGCATCAGAAAATGAAATCATCAGAATGCTGAGGGCGGAGCTGCGCCGGCAAAACCGTCACCACAGGCGGCAGATGCAGGAAATGCAGCAGAGTCACGCGGCAGATTACGCACGAGCACTGTCATTATCGCAAACAGTAGCGGGAAAGGATCCCGTGACGTCACGTACCGGAACGTGTACTGTCGGCGCCGTTGCAACGAACGCGGCGGCGCCATGTTCTGCTGAAAGCGAGTTGGGCCCGGATATGGGCAATAATGGCTCGATACCTACAACATCGGGTGACGATCCCGAGCGGAGAAGAACGGACATGGATCAGTTTAACAGCCGCCGGGACGAGATGGGAGGACCAACAGCAAGCCACCCACATACCGTGCAGTCACATGGACATGCACAAACTGCACCTCCGCCATTGGCAGAATGGATGCGGAATCAGCAGTCACAGTTCGACCGAATGACGGACGTGTTCGCCGAAGCTATTCGGTCAACGCGCTCGGTCGAAAGCCCCGATACGCGTCCAGTCAGGACGAGCCGCGTATGGCAGCGTTGATGGCACGGCAGTCTAGCGCAAAAGACTTGCCAGTGTTCAATGGGGACGTTATGGAATGGCGTGCGTTTAAAGCACAATATGATCAGTCGTCGGAATTATGCAGTTTAAATCCGGCAGAAAATTTAATTCGTCTGCAGCGCGCCTTGAAAGGGAAAGCGCGGGACACGGTTGCACCATTGCTGGTGGACCCGCATACTGTTGCAAAAATTATGCAAATTTTGGAGCGATGTTTTGGTCAGCCGGACAAAATAATCGCAACTATGTTGGAAAAGGTGAGACATCTGCCACGTCTCACAGACTCCAGTGATACGGGAAGTTTAACTGAGTTCGCGATCGCGGTGACGAATGCTGTGGCCACCGTCGAAGATCTCGATTCCCGATATCTAGCCGCACCCCAACTACTATGTGAGATGGTTGGAAGACTACCGTTACCAGCGCGGATGGCATGGTTCGCTACAAGAGCTTCGTCAGACAATACAAGATTTTGCAAACTGGCTCACGATGATAACGGATGCCGCCCCCAAGCACGGAGGACAAGATACGTCGCTAGTACCGGGACAGAAAAATAAAAAATATGCACAAATTAATTTTGCTATATCGAACGCAAAAGACGCGCCGCGAAACTGTGCGATTTGCGATATGACGTCACACAGCACGGCCGGCTGTAGTGATTTCGTTCGAAAAACGACCGCGGAGCGCGTACAAATAGTTCGCGAAAAAAAGTTGTGCTTTAAGTGTTTAGAACAGTGGTTCCCGGGACACAATAATCAGTGCAAAGTGCGAAACATCCGGTGCAGTGTAAAAAACTGTAATGCAAAACACCACAAATTGTTACATAATACCGCGAAGCCATCGGAGGCAGAAAAAGATGTTGCCTATACACCAGGCGCAGCGCGCGGGCCAAGTGAAGCCTGACATCAGGTGGCCACCGTGGCTACCCGAGTTGATGACGCAATTCTATTAAAAGTGCAACCGGTCGTCGTGGGTGGCCCGAGTGGGCAGATAAAAACATTTGCGCTATGTGATGAAGGCTCCTCAGTGACATTGATCGATGCTAAATTAGCTAGTGCCGTCGGTGCGCGCGGTCCAGTGTATAAATTAAACCTTCGCGGTATTGGAGGTATGTGCAGTACGGACACGAAATCTGAAAAAGTGAATCTGACAATCGAAAGTAGTGATGGTAGAAAATATCAGGTGCAAGCAAATACGGTGCGTGATTTAGCCCTTCCCTCGCAATTCATGGTACCGATTGCAGAGGGGCTGGTGGGCCGCGGCCGCTTAGAAATAGTCCAACCGCGAATATTGGTTGGCATGGATAATACCAGCCTTATTACGTCACGTGAAGTGCGCGTAATAAAAGCTAACAGCGACGTGTTAGAGTCGCGAACTGCACTAGGCTGGGTGCGTCACGGAGTGTGTTCCATGATACGGACCGATGAGTCATCCGTGTTCGCAGTGAATGAGACGCCCGCTCCCACGGATGGAGCGATCGAGCAACTGATAAGGGCGCATTTTGCCGTGGATT
>JADDOH010000976.1:0-100457 GCA_016648135.1 Agrypnia vestita | reverse complement strand
GTTTTGCTAACTTGGGATACACACAGAATAATACAGACACTATGACAATTGCCGTGAAAACCTTATAATTTATTTGAACATAAAAAAGTTTGATGTTAATTTTGCCTTAAATTGTTTTTTAAATTGCCATCAAATACATGTTGTACCATTATTTAGTTGTATCAATTTTGATTTTTAATGTTTCAAAAAACAGGATTCTTACTACATTTAAAATTATATCATTCTCCATATAGCCCACATTGCAGTATCCGTCGTCTGTCTATCTTTAAGGGGTTACTTGTAGTCAGAGTTTAAAAAAAATCTAATCGTTATTTTACATTTTATGCAAGTATATATTTCAAAAATATTCTGTTTGGATGTCAGGTATCCTATAACTATAGAGCCCTCTTAGTATTCGCAATCACGGATCATGAGTAGCTGCTAGGGTTCATACATGAATAATTTGAAGTATAATGATATACATTGTACTCTATTCTATTAAGCTATAATTTTTAAGTTCAAAATTTCATTCATAGTTCTATTTTTAGGTTTTAGACCCATTACGGTGATTGAAATTTAGATTTATTTAAGTATTTCAGTGGCAGCGAAACTAAATTGCGACCAACCCCCAACCACCCAAGCCACCCCAGCCCCCCCCACCCACCAATGCTCGTCACCCAAACAGCCGCCCGGACCCACCCCGACCCGCCAATCTGGTACCGCACCAACGCGGACAGACCTTTATAAGCCACGCCCACCACCGCCACCCCCGCCCCCAACACCCGTTGGCGCGACCCCCCGAACCGCCCCCCCTTAAGCAACTCCCGCCCCCACGGCCCCCACTCCGGGCCCGCACGGCTGCCGCGCCAACGCGGCCCTGCCTCTAGACGGGCTACCCTCGCCGCCCCCAGCCCTGCTCCACCCATAGCACGCCCGGGGCCTGCCGTGCTCCTTCACTCCATCGTTGCAGCGGCTACCCCGCACCCCCTACACGGACGACACGACCAACACTTTTCCCACGGCCCCTGGCGATGCGCAGAAAGAATCACAGGGGGCCCCGCGAGACTTTATACGCCCTCACGGCTGGCGGGGGGCAGGGAGCTCCCGAGGCTCCCTCTATTACTTGTGCTTCATAGTAAATGGAGCAGGAATTATTAATTATTGTCAATGCAATAAGATAACTTATGGGCCTATTGCACGCCATTAGTGGGCCATTAAAGTAGTTACGTGAGCAACAAACAAAAAAAGTGGTGGGGGGGTTACTGGGTCTTTGGTGTGGGGGTGAACATTATGTTTAAGTGATGTGGTGACACGAGGTGGAATAACGGGGGAGGGACACGGTGCTGATGGAAAATAAAATGATAGGGATAGGGAGTTAATGGGTGGAAAGGGGGGCATGAGGAATGTTTATGAGGGGGAGTGTGAAAACTGAAGGTGGCAGAAAGCGCTCCAATCTGGAGGTAGGGATAAATAGCCAAGGATGGGCACGCGACACGTCAATGCTGTGACTTGATGATTATCATGTTTCTGTATAATATGTTGGGTCTGGCGAACCAGATCTTCCTGATTTACCAGACATTAAATGGTATTCAGAACATGTGCGTGAAAGCCAATATTTACTTCAAATTGTAAAATGTATAAATATAGATTGCTGTCGTCCAAGATGCGATTTGTTTAGATTGTTAAACAACAGATTTCTCCCACCGGTAAAAATAAAACACACAGTTGATGACTTGATTTTGGATGGTGGACGGCAATTTCTTAGTCTTCCACTCAGTTTAGCTCCACACTTAAATTCTTCACCCAAAGAGTTTTTACAGATGCCCTACGATTATTTTTGTCCAATGGTAAAATCAAAACTTTCAAGTCGAACATGGAAAATGTGTAGTGTTTACTGTACCTCTGTCAAGTCATTAAATCGTCACATCAAGGAGAGCCATAAAAAATGAACACGCACACCGAAACGAGAGTGAGACCTATAAGAGTGGCTGCTCGTCCTGCTAATGAATTGAAGTGCATAGCACAATCTTTAAATGAATACCAAGATGTTGAATGGCTCGAAGAGAACAATGTTGATATCCCGAAAGAACACAAGTGAGCAGACACACAACATCGAGCAGCAAGTATCCAATGTCATTGAAGACTTAGAGTCATGGATTCAAGTGTCATGGACTGAGCATGATTAATTTGAATTTACTACATTTTTTAATAGAACAAAATAAATTAATATTGTTTATATATTAAGAATATAACATTTAAATAAAATGTTAATAATTTGCTTGAACAAATATTAAATGTGTATTTAATTCCTTTACAGCCTATAAATTCTTTATTTCTAGACTTGATAACTGCTGCTCATGAATAACAGATTTAAAAAGAATTATGAGATGAAGGCTGAAGAAGAAGAAGAAGATATCTAATATGAAAAATTTATTCCCTTTAATAAAAGTCAAATAAAATGATAAAAACCTTCCAATTGTAATTTTTCAGGGTTTTTATTTAACTTTTATTCAAACAAATAAATTTTTCATATTCAATATAAATTACTGTAATGATACTTGAACGTTTTGTAAAAAGTATGTCCGAAATATTGAAAAAAAATGCAAACTTTGATGTTGCATAACTTCATAGCTGTTGATATTAGGTCACGGTTGCTTGGACATTTTCGATTCATTATTATGGCAGGAATCCACCCGTAAAGTATTGTGGACTAGCTGTGTTACACCCTATATGTATTTAAAAAACACTCGATTTAAATTAAATGTATACAGCATATTTTAAGCATTAAAAACTGGTGCTTTAATCAAAGGATTTTGTTTTTTGACCAAAACATATTTTTTTATAAACAATTAGTGAGCTTTTTCCCTCAAAATTCATAAGTAAACTTTCAGAGGTTTAATAGGTAATAATATCTAGTGCTATCAAAAGCTTTGATAGCACTAGATATTATTACTATTAACCTAATATATTTTTATTTGTTTCATTGATTTTCAATAAACCACTAAGAAGTACTGATTGTCATCGCAAGGTATGAGAGAGGTGAACAATGGAGCTGATAATTTGGTCCAGAATTAATATTTTTATTTGAAATATTCGTGAAAATTACTTAAAATATAATATACAAAAGTAATATTATGTATTAAATAAAAAACATACAAAAATATAAATAAAATTCTTGTATCTGATTAGACGTAACCCTTTAATACCACATTGATAACCCCGTAATACCATTTTATTATGGGTCTACATTTTGTACTGTATTAATTTATTTGCCTTCATTTTTCATTTCTTAATATGTATGTATATATATCATTGCAGTGTTTGTAATCTATATTTCATACAACATTGCAATATTTATCAATTGTGTATACCTACCACAGTGTTTCATACCAAATTGCAGAATTTATAATTGCCCATTGTGTGGTTGATATTCTTTATTCACCATCAGGAACCTTAGTCACTGATTATTCGAGCCATGGAGATTATGGCAAATATCATTAGAATTTGTCCGTACCGGTATGTGGTCCTATCTGCTGAATGTAACAGATCATTGTACAGAACATTTATGCTGATCCCTTAAATCAGGCTTAATTTTGATATAGTCTATTACCAGGGTCTGGGTGTCTGATCTTAGTAAATTAGTTATACATATCAACTTGGAAAACTCCACAAGTTTATGGCGTTTTAACCCAAAAGCGCTCACCTTTTTTATTATGTTAACCGCGCAGAGCTGTCACCTGTAAAATAAACAAACAGGAACAAAGATATTAAGCTGGGGAGACGTTCGACGCCACGTTTTTAGTCGGGCCTATGCCATAATATCAGGCAGACCTGCACTGCGTAACATCAGTTTCTTTGTTCCATATTTAATTTCCTTGCTTGTACATTTTTACTTGCTCCCGAAGCGTAACTCCGATCTAAAAATTAACATTAGCAACCAATCGCAAATTTTTTATATAATATATAAAATATAAAAATACTTTTTATACTTGCAGGTTGATTCATTGACTTATTTAAAAAAGGCAAATATTCAATGGGAAAAAAGAATTCACAAATCTTTAAACTCCATGTGTACCGACTTAGGAATTTCTCTGGTGAAGTTACGTTTAGCTGCTGACCGAAATGAACTAACAGAAAAGTGGTCTGAATTGAGCACCTATGACATAGGTAACTTGTCAAATTAATATTCCTCCAGTGCATTTTTCATTATTCCCCTGTGACAAGTTGTTTTATTTATTGTTTTAAACATTTTAGATTTGACCAAATACCGACCGGTATACGCTCCAAAAGATTTTCTAGAAGTATTATTATCCTTGTCAGGCCCGGGATATGAGAGACTTGAGTAAGCGTAAAACTCTATGTACATATAAATCAAATTGTATTAATTTATTAACGAGTCCGTTTAGCTTTTTAGTGTATTATTTTAATTGTGTATTTTACCCATACCAGAATATTTTTATTTTAGAGGTGAACCAAAATGGGAATTCTCTCATATTCCACTAAAAGTAAAAACACTTGATCAGTTGGTAAGTGTTTGACTGAATATATTAAATTTGACAAATCAAATTATGCATTATTTTATAAGGATAAAAATGCACATTAATCAAGAGGATACAAACACAAAAAGTATAATACTTTATAGTGTTATTTTTAATCTTATTATAAAAGTAGTACTGCTACATATTGCGACACTCACAATGAGGGTTCCGGGTTCGATTCCCGGTGAGTTCACAATGAATTTATGTGATTTACTCGAGCTTGGGTATTTTTGTATTTATGATGTTTTGTGTGATGATGACTTTGGTAATTGGGCTTCTTGTGTTGAAGCATTTAAAAATAAAAAATATGTACACTTAATTACAAGTATAATGTCAAGAATATCTTTCATTTCCAAATTTGCCATATAGAAGAGCTTACAGTGGTACGTGCAATATACGAAAGCATTCGACTAATTACCTGTTGTATAATCTATATAAATAAAAATGTTAATATTTGTTTGTACAAAAACTCTAATCTCTGAAAGTTCTTCACCGATTTCTTTGAAATTTTGGCACAATGTTGCATTCAAATACGAGGATGTTTTTGTATACATACCTACTTTGTTTTTATATACCTAATATTTATTTATATAAATAAAAATGTAAATGTTCGATTGCCCAAAATCTTAAATTTCCTATTGCTTTGAAAATTTGACACAATGTTCCAATCGAATTCGCACAAATTATTTGAAAAAAAACGGCGTCTGTACCTACCTTTTCAGTATTGATAAATATTAAGATATACCTACCTAATATTTTCCGAATTCAGATTTTTTGATTACATTCGGTGCACTTCCGAGCTTATCATTTTCAATGACATTTTTCCGAAATTCATAAAAACCTATAATATCGCATTGCAATATAAATCACAAAACAATATTATACTCTCACTATTCTAAAATAAAGTGGATTCATTGCAGAAACACAGTTAGTAGTTGGCATCAAAAGTGTTAATATTTAAAATTCACTTTTCAGTTCTCTAATTCGGAATGTAATCCGAGGCGCAAAAAGCAAAATGGCTAAATAAAAAAGAATGAGCGACGTTTTTAATATTTTGTCTCCTACCAATATTAATTGTGGCAGATGTTTATTTATATTAAGTGTATTCTTAAAATTCAGAAATGGTCAGTTAAAGTGATCAATTTCGACAGAAACTCCATCTTTTGATAATTAAGGACCTCATAAGAATTGACTTTCTTTAATTTCAGTTTTTTCGTTTCCGCAAAAAAATTCTGTAAAATTATAATTTTACGAAATATTTCTTCGATGATGACCACCGACCAGATGTACCGTTCGACTGATTGGATTCAAATTTTGCATACGTATTCTTTGATACCCGGTGGGTAACATAGGTCACATTTCCCCCTCCCCCTTTATCCCACCTCCTCTCCCTGATATGTTTCATGTACAAATCCACACCGTTTGACCAATCTGACCCAAATTTTGCATTCTTATTTTTTAGAACCTGGCGAATAACGTAAGCGACATTTTTTCTTTGCCTTCACCCCACCCCCTCCTTACCGATATGATTTCTATACAAATTAAAACTTTATATACAAAACCGTTTGACCGATCTGACCTAAATCCCGGCGGGTAACATAGGCGACATTTTCCCCTTTACCCCACCCCCTTCTCCAATATATTTTCCATTAAAATCCATACTATTTGACCGTTCTGACTCAAATTTTGCATACTTATTCCTTAGGACCCGGCGGATAACATAGGCGATATTTCTTTCCTCTTCCTTTACCTCACTTCCTCTAATATCTTTTCTGTACAAATCTACGTTTGTCCGATCAGACCAAAATTTTGCAACCTTATTCTTTATGACCCAGCGGGTAACATAGACAATATTTCTCACCTGGACATCCCATCCATTGATAAAATGGAAACATTGTCTTTATTAGAGACTTTGCAAAACAATGGAACCTTTGTTTTCCCCTCACTAACTTATTTTTAACTTAATCATTAACCTGTGCAACGCCGGGTATGACCAGCTAGTGTATAATAAAATAAAATGTTAAAAACTCCTGCCTGCATTACTTATAAAAGAAACGATAGATAATAATTTTATTTATAAAAGGTTTGAAAGTAAAATATTTTGATTGACCAATAAATGTTAAAGCAATGAATTAAACTACAATAAAAAAATTATGAGGTCATATTATAAATGTCAAAATTGAAGTCAAAATCATTTAGTGGACTTTATTATGTCCTGTCTTGTGATGCAACGAATATGAATATTCGTCAAATATTATCACGAATATTAAAAACAAACTATTTATAACTGAACGCAATGCAAATTACGGTTTGGATGTGCACCGTGTATCCGAACACCTACGCACTCTATTATCGGGGATTTCCCTAACATTGAATGAATGGATTTGTTGAGTTCTCAAGTTGTCAATTGTTACTTGTTTCACTGCATAACATGAGTTCTTTCATCTAGTTTCGTTGGGTTATTAATAAAGTTAGGTGCACATTTCATGTAGTTTTTGTTTTGTAAATGTATTGTTCATTCCATTTTATTTCGTTGTGTGTAAAAGTGTTAACTCTTATAAAATAATTTCAAATTAAATCTAACTTTATGGCAATAACTGGCCCTGGAAGTATTTTTCATTAAAGCAGTCTACTGTCGCCTCAGAAAGATTATTTTCGACCGCTGGGAATGTACAAATGGATAAAAAAAATCGCTAACGCTTGAGAAGTTACAAATGTTGTGTTTTTGAACAAAAATTTGCCAGTGGTAAATTTTAATTATTAAATCTCTTGTTTGTAGTCTGCAGTTGTAGTCTACCTTGTTGAATTATTCGTATTCGTATTCGCCGAATAGTAGGTTTGATATTCGTATTCGTGAAAGTAGTATTTGTTGCATCACTAGTCCTGTCATTCAATGCATCCACAATTCAGCTACTAATGAAATGTTTCCTTATCCTATCAAACATTCATCACAAGTCATCTCCATCATGTACCAAAATTTGTAGTGCTGCATTGCTAACTTTAATACTCACTCTAGCACACTTTAGCAATTTTAAAACTATTTAGTACCACTATGACAATACTAGCCCATTGGTTACCTATATCTATAAAACTCAATGTCTGTCTGTCTGTTCTCTATACAAATCCACACTGTTTGTCCAATTCGATTCAAATTTTGCATACTTTTGCTTTACAACCCGGCGGGTAATATAGGCAATATTTCTCCCCTATTCTCTTACCCCTTCCCCTCCATCTGTACCGTTTGACCGAAAGGCCTCAAAATTTGGAAACTTATTCTTAAGGGTTCGGCAAGTAACATATGCGTCATTTTTTATACCCTATTCTGTTAACCCTTCCCCTCGCATGATATATTTTCGATGTAAATCTGTACCTTTTGACTGATCAGACTCAAAATTTGGAAACTTTTTCTTTAGGACCCGGCGGGTAACATATTCGACATTTCCTCTCTATTCTTTCAACCCTTCCCCTCCTCTGATATATTTTCGATGCAAATCTGTACCATTTGACCGATCGGACTCATAATTTGGAAACTTCTTCTTAAGGACTCGGCGGGTAACATACGTGACATTTTTCCCCTATTCTTTTACTCTTTCCCCTCCCCCTGACATATTTTCGATGCAAATCTATACCGTTAGAATCAAACCTTTGTTTACCCTCACAAATTTATTTTAAACTTAATCCTTAACCCGTGCAACGCCGGGTATGAACAGCTAGTTATTAATATTTATTAATTTAACACAAGGCTAATTTTACTTTCAGCGGGTACAATATTTAGAATTGGCCAAAGGCGAGCCATTGCTGGGAGTGAATCCTAACATGGTTAGTACAGTGGCAGGATTTTCATCATTAGAGCTGGAACGCTCAGCATTAGGAGAACGTGTGGCAGCGTTGGGGTATGCCCCTGTATCACAAGAATACTTGAAGAGGGGATGTCCACGCTGTCTGCGGGCACAGGTTTGGGCCCAGGTGTTAGGAACTGAAATACATCCACAGGTGTGTGATATATATGCATAAGCAAAATGTTTGTAATATAGTACATATAGCACCTTTAATCATAAAGTGAAAAAACTCAAAATTTACTTTTGGTGGGTTTTTATCATGGCGGGGACTACTGAAGGCCAATGTGTTCAGTTTAACAGCCCGTTCCAATGATTAAAATGACAGAGATAGGAGACAATCTTTCTATTTAATAGTAATGCGCGAGAATTAGTTGATACTCAGAAAGTGATCGAATTCAGTGTTAAACCAGCTTCGTTCGTAGTAAGGTCTCTGACGAATATTAATAAAACGCAATAAGTCGAAGTATTTCCGTGTTATACTATCAGGTAAGTATTTATTTTGGTTACTTATTTTTCAAAAAGTGCAATTATTCAGACTTAGTTCAGTTTATTAGAAAAAATGGAAGTATTTTTTTGATAAATTTGAGACTTGTTACAGTTTTCTATAAATTATATTATGGGATTTGGAGAACATTTCCAGTTGATGCACTTTTTTATTAAGATATTTAATAAAACCACGAATGCTTAAGTAGTATTGTTTCAGTATTATAATCTTGATTCATAAGAAACGTAGTATGTTTTGGTTTTGTTTCTGTTTAATATTTAATAAGTTTTTGTTTTGTTTAGATTACGACTTCAAGTGTAGTTTTTTATATGATTATTAAATAATTAATGACAATTATTGTTTTTTAATTGAACCATTCAAATGTTTTTGATCAAGATTCTGCGTTCCAATCTTTTAATTTCATAATAATTACTGATAAAATAAAGAACCATAACATCTTTTTAATATTAAGAAGTAACTTTTTTGTAAATTTAAATCTATTTATTAGAAGTAATAAAAAATATTTTTTCAATAGTTCAATTTAATTAGTTCAAAACTGCATCAAATCTAAATGTATCACGTACTTGTCAGGTGGATTTAATATAAAACTGCAACATTTGCTATTACTTCGACTGTAATTATATTTTGTGAGTTAATTTTTTGTCATAAAGTGAAATAACTACGAACTTTTTTTTAAATGTTTATTTTAGCGCACTCCTTTTTACAAAATTGATAATTTTGTTCATAATTATATTAGTTCGATAATTGTACTAATTAACCCTACTTTTCGAATAGACCTAAAACCTATCTCTTTTTTTTTTTATGACAGATTAAAGTTGTTTAAGCAAACACGTCAAACTTTGATTGCGTTTTCCCACAAAATAGAAATTTTGAGTTATTTCACTTTATGATTAAAGGTGCGATATATTAAAAAATGTCATTTTCAAATAAGTGCCCAATATCCTATTTATGTTTTTATAAACAGACTGATAAAACTGCCAATAATATATTTTTTAGAACTACCACAAACATATAAGATCCATTAATTGAATGACTTGGATGATTCACATTACTAATCCTTTCACAAGTATACCATAATATAGTTTTTATTTTGATTAGAATGCTACACCTTGACTAATCTTTTAATTTTCAATGAAATGCATAAACTTATCATTTCATCAAGGCCGTGGCTGTGGGAGAGGAACACTAAAACAATTTAAAGTTTTTATTTATCACCAAAGTCACTGGACATAGATTTAATTTGAGCACTATTCTTTAATTCACACTCTTTCGCAATCAATCATTTGTTTGTAGAACAATTTATTATCACTTGCTAGAATATTCACACAGGTTTGCATAGAATTTACGTAAATGCGCACGTAAGTGGTTGCACTTATTTTCAAACACCAGTTAGGTACTCTGCTTATTTATTATCACTGCCAGCACTCGCTTGCCACACTGTATTGTCACTGGTTTCTATGTCGCACAAAAACATCAAATTTTGCATTTATTTTTCAATATTTCTTACTTATTTTTTGTAAAAGTCATTACAGTAACTTATATCGAATAAGAAAAATTCATTCCCCTTAATACAAGTCAAATAAAATAATTAAAATCTTGAAATTCCAATCGGAAAACCTTCCAATTGGAATTTTCGCAGGGTTTTTATCATTTTATTTAACTTGTATTAAAACGAACAAATTTTTTGTAAACAATATTAGTTACTGTAATGATATTTTGATGTTGGAAAGTTGGTTTAATGTCAGAAATATTGAAAAAAAAAATGCAAACTTTGATATTGCATAATTCCATAACTGTTGATCATAACTGTCATGGCTGCTTGAGCATTTTCGACTCATCATAATCAAGGCAGTAATATAGTCCTGCGAGGTTATTAATGTTTTCAAAATAACTATATATATATATTATTTTATATATAGTTATTTTGAAAACATTAATAAATAAATATATGTATATATATATGTTTTGTTTGAGATTTCTGCGAGCGCTATTGTATGGAAAAAATGTAATTTCTGGAATATCTCGCGTTTCCTGTAAATGGTCTCCCTGATGGTCTTCCTGGTAAATGGTCTTCCTATGGCTTGGAAACCGATTCTCGCAAAACGAAAACTTAAAACTCAGAAAAATACCGTTACCAAACCAGTTGTACCAGTCTCTTGTACGATACCACCAACTGCACCGACACATCATTTTTCTTCAAAATCTCTAGTTATCCAATCGGTAATACATGAATCACCCAACACAAGTAGACAAAGTAATTTACATGATTCAGCACCTATACCTACCGATAAATTACGAAGATCGCAGAGATTAAAAGAAAGAAGTTCTAGAAAATAGTTAAGTGAGTTTCGATAACACAGAGGGCGCCAGTATCAGCACAATTGATGGCGAATAAATTGAACTTCACAACTCGACTCAGAGATGGCGTTAGTTTCGCTCGCAACTGATACATGAAACATGGCGACGATTTGGTTACACTGAACTAAACTCGAAGTATGACAGATCATTCTCTGTCCGCCCGCCTGGACGCACACCTCGAACTGAGCCTAATTACCCACCATTAGCGCCGCCCCGCCACCGGGTTTTATTACCGTCATTAGTGCCGAGCCATTTCGGGCCGCCGGCTGCCCGCCCGTTTCTGGGAATTTCCCGCCGCGATCGAACTAAAGGGCATACAAAGTGCGTTTATTTAAAGTGTAAAAATTCATCCGGTTGTCTCCACAGCGTAAATTTTTTCCATTGTGTTGAGCCCACGAACTCTTTATAGTGTTATTTTTATTCAAGTGTTATTATCAATTTTACCATTTGTGCACCATCGTCAGCGTGTGTCCTCCTCTTGACGCACCATCCCAAGAGTCGAGCCCGCCCACTAAAACTATACCAAAGTGAAATAGACAAAGTGACATTATTTAAATATTTCAATAACCTGTTTTTGTGAATTACCGACCTACTAAAAATGGCAAACATTGACTCTATCAATAAAAGGTTAAGGGACCTTAATCCCGATCAAATGGAAATGCTGGACGCATACACATCCAAACCGTGCAAAGCAAAACTAATTATTGAAGCCACCACGGCCGCCATCCTCCAATGACCAAGTCAATCTTCTGACCCAACCCACCCGCTTCTCACCACACCCACTATATCCAATACCACCTCGCCAAATGTTCAACTGGAATGGCAAAAGGCCACTTCAAAAAACAACAAAAGAAGAAAGGAAGACTCTCCATCCCCACTCTCCACCCCGCACTCACGACGCACACCCAAATCAAGAAAAAACTCCCGCTCCACCCAATTCGTCACAAAAAATAGATTCGAGAATCTCTCGGAAAACAAGGAAAATGAGACGGATAGCGATCGAGAAGAGGACGTCATGGAAGAAGAAGCTCAGGACGCCAACATCACAACAACAACCCCCCCCCTCCGCCCAAGAAGGACAAAATGCCCCCAACGAATCCAATTATCAGGAAAAATGATAATTGGATTCGTTTATCCAACACAATGAAATCAGCTGGAATCGCTATTGAATCAGCCGAAATAAACAAAATGGGGGTCAACCTGCAAGTCTCCAACAAATATAGTTTCAGAGCGACCACCACCTTCATTGAAAACTCTGCTATTGAGGAGAAAACTTAAAGTGGTGCTCAGAGGCATCCCCATCGATATCACAGATGAGGAAATAGAAGAAGAACTAAAACGTGACTACCCTGTTGTATCAATTAACAGAATGAAGACAGGACCCAACCGACGCCCTGTGCCATTAGTTCTGGCACAAACAACAAACTCCCCGGAAGGCAAAGAAATATTCAATCTCACATCTTTATTCCACCTTCGCATACAAGTGGAGAAGCTCCGTAGAAAACCTGGCACCAGTCAATGTCACAGATGTCAGCTGTTTAACCATGCCTCGGCCATGTGCAGAGCCCCACCGAAATGTGTAAAATGTGCAGAGAACCACTTCACCTCAACATGTACAAAGAAGAAAGAAGAAGGCCCAGCCAAATGTGCAAACTGCGCTGGAGACCATACCGCCAACTACAAGGGCTGCTCCCACTTCCCGCAATTTCGATCTACACACTTCCGCACGCCGCTGTCTGAGGTAACATACCAACCCCTTCCCACCTCCCCCGCCCCGCCCGACCCACAAACCCCAACACCACCTACGCCCAAGCCACCGAACCGCGCACCCAACATGCCCCCATCACCCCCGCTAGACCGCCCCCCCCCTACCACAAATACCGTACCAAATGGCCTGAACACTCTACTATCCTTACTACAAAGTCCAAACCTAAAGCAGATCCTAAATCTCCTAATCGAAATCCTCCCCAGACTACTTTCAGCCACATCCACTAGCGAAATAATTTCAATGGTTCTAACTGAATCACACAGATTTTTACCCCTCCTGACCTTCCTCAATAACCGAAATGACTAACCCAAACCTCCCCACAAATCTACACATCGCTTTTTGGAACGAGAACGGACTAGAAAGAGATCGATACGAACTAACCGACTTTACCAGTCGCTTCAATATCGATCTTTTTCTAGTCGGTGAAACTCATCTAAAACCATCACACACAATCAACATTCCAAATTACACATGCTACAGAAACGACAGATTGACGGGTAGGGGTGGTGGCACAGCGATTTACGTAAAACGTAACATCGCTCACGCCACCAACCCAACTCCGTCAACACTAATTCACACCGAATCCACCTCGATCACCATTTACACCAAACATTCCGGTCCCCTTCGTATCAACAGCATTTACAACCCGCCAAGTCACCTACCACCACAAGACCTCGACCAGCTACTAACGGACGACATGCCTACATTTCTAGCTGGTGATTTCAATTGCAAACATCCAACCTGGAATTGTAGGCTGACGAACACAAACGGCAGGACTCTTTACCAATATGCGAAATCCCGTAATCTATCAGTCATAGCCCCCCAAAAACCGATCCATTTCTCAAATCTCGGGCATCAACCCGACATTCTCGACATAGCTATTTTAAAAAAATTCACATGGTCACACTCTATTTTCACTGCGAATGAACTAAACTCGAACCATAACCCTGTTTTTCTCGAAATTTATGATTTCCAAAACATCCCTCCACCCCCACCTACTAAGAATTCAATCAATTGGTTAATTTACGAAGAAATCATTCGCAACAAATTCAATTATCTTCCCCAAGCCCTCAGCTCTTCCGAACTAGACAAAAACATCACTAACTTCGAAAAAATCATCACCACTGCTATCTCTGAAGCCTCCAAACCCCCCTCCCTGGAACTCCCCCGCAGACCTTCATCAAATCACTTATTCGAGCCAAGAATCGAGCAAGAGACGAAACTGGCAGAAATACAGCGACCCCAGCGACAAAAGCCTCGCAAACAGTCTTCAACAAAAAATCAGGTCGGCTCTAAAAACTTTCAGAGACGAAAATTGGCAGTACAAACTGCAATTACTAAACACCCAAAACGGCTCACTTTGGAAATTAATCAAAGCACTTCGAGCACCTAAAAACATCAACACCCCCACCCATGCCCCCACTGGACTTCTCCACGATGACGCAGACAAGGCCGAAGCATTTGCAGACAGCCTTGAACTGCAACTCGAAACAAACCAGGATAGAGCCGACCGCTCCCACATAGAATTCATAAATAACTACATCAACAACATCCCAAAGTCCCCACCTTCACATAATGTTCTCTTCACATCACCAGATGAAATTAAGAAAAATCATAAAATCCCGTCAAAACAAAAAAGCACCCGGCCCCGACGGCATCCCCAACAAAGCCCTCAAACTTCTTCCAGCTAAAGGTTTCCCTTTTCTCACATATCTAATTAACTCAGCCTTCCGTCTGCAGTACTTCCCAAAAGCATGGAAGACTGCAAACGTCATTTTAATCCACAAAACCGGTAAAGACCCCCTCTTCTGTGAAAACTACAGACCGATTAGCCTCTTCTCAAACGTGGGAAAAATTATTGAAAAAATAATCCTATTTCGTCTTAGAGACCATCAAGACCTTATAAACTCAATTCCGGATGAACAGCATGGATTCAGACCCCTACATTCCACACTCCACCAACTCCTTAGAGTGGTCGAGTTTATCTCAGAAGGCTTCCGGAAAAAACTATCCACCGGCGCTATTTTCTTGGATGTAGCAAAAGCGTTAGATAAAGTCTGGCACAACGGCCTACTTTATAAACTTCACATTACTAATATCCACCCCCAATTATTCGGCATCCTCAAATCCTTCTTAAGGAATCGTGCCTTTAAAGTAAAATACAAAAATAATACTTTCTCCTCCCTAAGGTCTATGCGGGCCGGCGTCCCACAAGGCTCCCTACCTTCACCTTTCCTCTTCAATGTCTACACCAATGAAATGCCACGGCCGACTGATAGATAATCCAAACTTGCACTTTACGCAGACGACACCGCCATACTCACTCAATCAACTCACTCTCAAACCTTAACAAACCGAAGAAACACTAAAAAAGCACACATGTCAAGAGGCAATTTACAATGCCTCTTGAACAAACATAGCGCAGTACAGACCACAACCAAACTCCTCCTATACAAAGCCCTTATCCGCCCTGTCCTAACATACGCCAGCCCCATCTGGGCTACGGCAAAACACACAAAAAAGCTAGTCGTCTTTCAAAACAAAATACTCAGAAACATACTCCAAGCCCCCTGGTTTGTGAGGAACACCATCATTCACCGGGACTCAAACACACCACAGTTAGACAAACATATCCTAGAGTTAGCCACTAAGTTCTACCAAAACCTCCGGTCAAACCCGAACCCCACGATATCCACTTTGGGCCACAATGACCTATATCCCTTCTGTACCCCCCACCTCCCGTCGCTTGAAAAATGGGTAAAAAGAGGCATTATCCCATAAAAAAAAACCAATAGCATGACTGTGCTGTCAAAAGCACCCCATTCTTCGGGGACAAATACCCTAATTCGCGTGATACCTCAGACAAAGGAGACAAGGGGGCTCCGCCCCTAACACTCTGTGTTCATTCATGGTAACGTAACGACAGCCTTATTGGTGGGAGACTTTAATGTCACCCGCGAACAAGTACGGCTAGTCCGTAACGTTTGAGGCCTTTTTAGCCTTGACAATGGCACGTGATACCATGTCGAAATGTCGGCCTAGGTCTTCTCAAGGAGACCATTTACAGGAAACGAGATATTCCAGAAACTACTTCCCCCCCCCACCCCCCCGCCGCGTCACAATCAGAAGGGAGAAAGTAATTAGCCCGCCCCCGCACTCGCCACCATTACCACTACCCCTACGGCGAAGTCAGAGAAATCGAATAGTCATCTCTCAACCGTCAGAGAGACCAGCTTGAGAATGGTTATCCCAGTGTAACCGAAATATAGAACAAAAATAAAATATTTTTACAAATCCGCGAAGTTCCCGAAAAATAACCTTTTCATAATGCATATACCTGTTCGCGAAAACTTCTATTTAAACATATATATATATATATATGATACGAAAATAAATAAATAAATTAAACGCAAAGACACACACAAATATCAAATAAATTATTTGCAGTTTAGCGAAGAATATTTCCATTATTCGGAAATCGACTAGCGAGAAGAAGTCAAAGCTTAATTTAATTTTCTCACAACAGTCGATTACTTCCCGAATAAAAATGGAATAATAAAAATAAGTCAATTAATAGCTCAAAGAGAACCATATGCTTATCAAATATTAACGACATATTAAGTAGCTGGGATAGTGAAATTGGTAAGACAGAGGTCCGTGGTTCAAATCCAGGTTCCATCAATTAATTTTTCAGTTATTTTTTTGATATTTGTGTGTCTTTGCGTTTAATTATTTTTAAAAAAATGAAAAAGATGTTTAGTAAAATATATATATAATATATATATATATATATTTGTGTTGTAACTAAGCCCTTTTAGTGGAGGCAGAGGAGGAGGCGGAAGTCCAGAGTTTGGCCTCCGTGGAAGCGAAGGTTAACGGAGGCGGAGACGGATGTGGGTTAATAAAGAAAAAAAATCTAAAAAAAATAAACTCTTCTTAATGAAAAAAATGTACTTACATATTAGTAATCAAAATTAATAAGAGGCAAATTACTATGATAAATAAGAGCGCACAATGGGAACAAAGGCTTGAAATTTAGTATTATGTTTCCACCATAATATAGGGTCTTGTAGTATCTCCACTCCGGATGAGATTGGGATAGCCTCCAATTAAACACGGGATACTTTGTGTATGCACTTATATTTGGGACTTGAGGACGTGAGGAATGACCGTTCTACCTAGTGTGTATGTCGCAGGCGCTAAAGCAAAAGAGACCGCGTCCTCAAAATGGCGGCCTATTTATATCCGCGCCCCCTAGGGATACCACAGTTTAGTGGGACCCGTTTTTGATTATTATATTATTTTTTTAATGATTTCCATATGATGAGGTTGCTATTGGATACATTGCTGTCATTTCCTATATCCTCTTCATCGTCAGATGAAAAGGATATAGGAAATGCTTCGCAGATCAGTCAGTCGTCTGAACTCGGCAGAGACGCGCGCGTGGCGTCACATGACAAAACGCAATGACAAAAGACAAAACGCAAATAGACCTCCGTTAAAAACATGCAGAAGAGGATGTGGAGGTACGATTTTTGCAGATATTCCGCATTTGCGGAGGCTAGGTTCCATCACAACCCTAATATATATATATATATATATATATATATATATATTAATATAGGCGCTTTAAACTATTACATTAACGGATTTTTCTATTTAAAAACATACTTTTATACATCTGATAGCATAGTTCTCCCAAAATAATAATTTTGTATCCAGTGACTTTTCCCTGAACCCTGAACAAAAATGATATAATATACTTAATTGCTTTGTTTTAATTTTTTTAACAGCACATGGAATATTATCAAACACTAAAAAATTCAGTTCTCCAAAATGATCTTATGATAGATAAATTAATTTTTAAAGATGTGCAGCTTACTGCTTCTAATGATGACCAGTACTTTGTATTTGAAGACTTGTTATATCAGGTAAATTCTATTAAAAGCTCTTATTAAATTAAGCCTGTTTACCTACATTTATGTATATTAATTCTGATCCCGGATCTACTTAATTTAAAAAATGTTTTGTCTGTCAAAGGTGATGTTGTGTTTTTCGAGAGACTCAGAAGTGTATACAGCTCTGAAGAATGTTTTGGGTGCACCAATGACTACAACAATTAGGGGAAAGAAAAACAATAATACAATAAACTTTCCACCAAGTGGAGTTATTCCATTTCACGGTTTTACTATGTATGGTAAGATATATTTTTTAAATTAGTTAACATTGTACATAGCGTTTCAACACAATTATTCTTTTTCTTAATTAACAATCCATCAATGTAATAGGCAGATTATGAAATAACTTTCTATAATCTAGGCACATGTTTACTATTACCGAAAATAACATTATTTCAGTAATAAACTAAGTTTTTACAGAAATAATTGCATTTTCATCTACCTATTTTAGTTTCGCGCAAAAACACCCGAATGTGTCATGGCGTTTACATGATCTCAAGCCTAAGTAAACATTGCAATTTTTTCTCATATCTTCTCATTTTTCATCACATTTTTGTATGGAAAAATATCATATTATAATTTATTCACCAGGTGTCATATATTTTAAATACAGATATCTTATTAAAATAACATAAATGAAATTATTTAATCATTTTATAAATAAACGAAACTACGATGTTTTAAAACTGAAGAAAATTGCTCCAATTTGTGGACCTTTTTTTTATGACTGAATGGCCTCATGAGATAACTTTTTTTTTCAATAATATTACAAAGTAAACAATTATCCAAAATTGATAAAAATTATTGTAAAATCTATCAATGTGTTTACATATAATGTACGTTTAAAAAACACTGTTTTTAAAAAATATTTTATTTTTTTGTGTTTTTTTTGCCCATTTTACATGGCCGACAACTTTTTTTCTTCAATAATCGAAAGAATATATATTATTATTTAAAAAAAAAAACAAAAAAACTAAAAATCTTTGTCTATATTCCTGACTTACTATTTAATCAATATGCGAAGTATTTAAGACACAATACGCAGTGCCTTGAATAAATATACATATTTCATATATAGCAGATATATGAAATTTTGAATAGGTTTTTAATTTTTTTGTATTAATTTTAAAATAATAATATCTATTCTTTTGATTTATTTCCGTAAAATGTTGTCAACTATATAATAAAGGATGAAAAAAAACAAAAAATAAAATAGTTTTGTAAACTATTTTTTTAAACATAAATTGTAAATAACCAAACTGACAGATTTTTCAATAATTTTGATAGATTTAGGATAATTGTTTACCTTGTAATATTATTGAAAAAAGGCATCTCACCAGACCATTCAGTCATAAAAGGCCTACAAAGTGGAGCAATTTTATTTATTTTTAAAACATTCTAGGTTGGTTATTTATTAAATGATTTTAGTTTTTGTCATTTTAATAAGATATCCGTCTTTAAAATGTATGAAACCTTGTGAATAAATTTTGATATGATATCTTTTCATACAGAAATGTGTGAAAGATATGAATATAGAAGATATGTGAAAAAATTGTGAAATTTGCTCATTTGCAAGACGATCGCCTTAAGAGACACAGTGATGGTACTTAGGCGTGACGTCATTTGCCTTGAATGGTGTTTCAGTTAAAATGGCCGATTTTTATAATTTTATTTTATTGAAAATCTTGTTCCGGACAAGAACACTTTTTTTAATTTTGCGGCTCAGTCGTCTTCGCTGGTGAAGCAGAGATCGCCACCAGAAGTCACTGCGCAGCTCGTAGTCCGTGGATATGCCAGAAGTCAAACGCCGAGGTAGTGCTTATCGTATGAAAGTTCGAAGAAAAAATCCGAAGCGAAGTCCAAGTCAGAAAGCAGGGGTCCAAAATATCCAGAACAAAGCAGAAGTCCAAAAAACGAGCAGGGTCAAGAAATGAAAGGCAGCGAGAAGATTGTCCAAACGGCGTATACAGTACCACGCGAGTTGCGTAACAGGTACCCGCCTGAGCAAATGCCTTTATTTTATATTCTTTACAGAATTGCGCAAGGTTACGTTATAGCATATTGCATAAGCCAATAGAAATGCCGGATTTCAGGAAGGCACCGCTGCGAACCTGGCGGCCGGCTAGCGCACTAGGCCAGTCGCCGTGACGCAATTTCACCGGGCGGCAGATCTCACATACCAGACACAAATTAATTCATAAAAAAATGCATTGCAGCCCCCCTGGGGTCTAAATTGTGTTATTTTACAATACCATACCTAGCAGATGGTAATATGTAACACAATCGTTTGGATAGGCCGGGTCCTACAAAGACCAAATAAATTAAAATATAATTTGCCAGTAAGGGCTCAAATTTTCATAAATTCATAAAAAATCATAAACAGTATTTTTACAAGTTTTGTTATGACAGTGATAAAGTGCGCATGCAAGCGCTAATTGACAGTAATTCCAAGTATGTCCGATTAATATTTACTGAGTTATAGGCATTTAAAAGCGCCGCAAAACCAACTTCTTTATTACACCCTCAGGCGCACCTATATCATTTTACATACATAAACATATATTCTCCAGATAGGCATTCATAATGGCACTACATAAGTAGGTTACTACGTCCCCAGTAGCTGCTCTAATCGTCGATTAAAAATCGACCTTTTTTAATATTCTCCACGGCGAGCAGGCTCGCTGTGTGCGCTGGCTACCATGACGTGGGCCTCGAACGGGGTGACCCCCGGCAGGCGTACCGTTTCCAAATCGAGAAAAATGCAAAAATTTTCTCACGGTCTTCCAGTACTCATTTATTTCATGATGGACCATTTCCACGATGGCGTCCGGTGCAGACCTTCGAGCTCCCGTGGAGGGTAACCCTATACGCATCTCAGACGGGAGCTTGGAATTTGAGTACTGGGCGTTAGAAGTTATAGCCGGTCAGGTGAGTTTATCAGATCGCTCATATTCAAGAAAAATATTTATTTGCCCGTCGGCGGATTCAGCGGCGGAAAAAAGAGCCGAGGCCCTCTGCAGCGGGTCTCGGCTACCGTGTTGGCGGATATCGCGTGCCACACTCATGCCCTTCTAGTGTTGGCGAACGTCGCGGGTACTGCGTGCCACACACATGCTTTATTTGGGGCGTTACATCGCGGAAGAATTCCTTCGGCTCAAACTTCTAACCTCTTTCCACGCACCCACGGGTGCCCTAAAAAAATTCTTTATTTCCATTTTATTTATAAAATTCCAATACATTTTCTCATAAGAAATACATTGCATATAAAAGGCGCCGAAGCGCTGCTTCTCACAAGGCATCAACGTATTTTTAAAAACATTTTCATAACATATACAAATTTCACACATATTTGTATCGGCACTTGTGTCTGAAAATAACATCGGAGGCCAAGCTAGACACCATATTCTCATAAAAATGGCCCTCCCAAGGGCCGTGTCCGCACGATGTTGTTCTACAGCTAGTTGGAAGCAGCGTGTGGGGGCGGCCCCCCTCCAGTCGGGGCAACGGCCGCTGGGCGCTGACTTGCGCGCGCTCCAATCGGCAACCCAGTTCCCAGTGGTGGCATTCACACCTCATCTCCATAATATTTTCTGTATGCAGCGGCTGATTTGTCTGGCCACGCGCCGCTCATGTTTGTCAAAATTATTTATTCATTTTTACATGGCTCAACCCTGTCTGTTACAATCATATTAATCTCAATGTGTATATTAAAACTGGATCATTTTTTAAAATCCTTTCAAAATATTTTCTTCTCTAAAATTACTTATTCTTTAATACTGTCATCATGCCTATTCTCTCAGTCTTCAATATATGCAATGTGAATAAAAGTTTGATGAAAATTGTAAATATATAAAATGATTATGGAATACACCTAGGCCCGATGGATAATTTTTAAATGAATACTCACATACATTATCAGAAGAACACTTTTACAATTTGGATTACTTACCATGTTTCTTTTATTATTTGTGTTACTTGAACTGCGGAAGTGTGCACTTGAAAAAGAAAACATTAAAAAAGATACTAAAACAATTGGTCTAGTTTTTAGTGTACCAGTGTTTGATTCCAATTGACCACCAATGAAATACTTACAGTTTAACTCATCACAATTTACAGTTAGCAAGATATTAATTAGTCCTATTATCAAAACCAAAATGCTTGGATTTGAAATGAAATAAAATATTGAAATGTTTTTAATTACCACATAATTGTTTAAAAATAATGCTTCCTACTTTTTACAGCAACACCTTTTTGCTATCTGTATGATGACCCGGTGAAGCTTTATTTTACGTTTAGATCATTTTATATAAGATATTGGCACCGACTTCACATCATCTCTACACATCCCCAGGTAACAAAATTAAAAAATAGATCGTTCTTATTATTTTAAATATTAAAGATGATCTTCTTTTGATAATTTACTGAACAATTGTGCCATATATAAATAATGTGCTATATGTGTTCAATCTCTTTGACAATGTTTCGGATCCCACGATCCATCATCATTAGGATGAGTATATTTATGTTAGAAACACAGCAGAATGATGAAAAACTATTTTTTTTATTTAATCTTAATTAATTAAAGGAGAGAATCTACGTAAAAACTGTACCTATACTTTAAATTATGCCGAAATGTATCAATATACCTTTAAATCCATTTCCATCCAGTTTTCTTTCTTACTAATTTCTTCATATTAATTATTGTATTTTCTTATGATTTTTGTATTTATATTTGGTGATGCGGGTTATAATAAATAAATGCGGTTTTTATAATTACATAGAGGTACATTGAGATTTGTTCAACTGAGAGAATCGTTCATTAGCGGGAGTTCGAATATTGACGAGATGCTGGAGACTGATTGGCAAATGAAGGGAAAAACAGAAACGAAGATCGCAGCATGAATGTAGACAACAAATAAGATGAAAATCCTACCTTTGAGATGCTGGATGTTGGGGTAAGGAACGGAAATGCCTCTTTCTTCGATATTCCTGGTTCAACTGCAGACACAAACTCCTTCGTTTGCCGAATTGATCACTGAACGACACAATACACGGCTGCGGTTTATTTCAAATATAAATGTTTGTTATGCGGGTTTACAAGATGATATTTCCTTTTTAATAGATGCGGATTCTTCACGCGTAGATACAAATAGATGCGAAATTACGAAGTAGCTTCTTTTTTCACGAAAAAAAACTGAGAAGAGATTGGCGTGGCGTTAGGAATAATTTGAATTATATGCAGTTGAGTTATAAGGGCGACAGATGTCGCTAGGAGTATTAAAATTAAAGTAGTCGGATTGGGAATTAATTAGAGATAAAAAGGATTATGAGGACAGGATTGGTAGGCCTCCATCTTACCGAAGTCCAATCCAGCTACAACCACCGCCTCTATTCCTCCATATTTATCACTGGCCAAACCAATATTGTTAATATTATTTCATTTTTTTGTGTTATTTCTATGTACTCAGATAACTATGTTTCTTTTTTATGATGTAAAAGCCTAAATTAGGACGTATATTATTAAATAATAATAATAATAATACATATGCCATCCAAATGCAACATTGCAATGTGTACGCATTTTCAGGTGTATGAATGTGAGTGACATAACCGAAAGTTCATTTTGAATGTATTGTAAATAAAATTTAACACGAAATGTAAACATGATTGAGTATTGAACAGAAAAGAAATCTGCTGAAATCACTAACATATCATCAAATGGAAATTGCAACCTCCGCTTATTTAGGGGCCGGTGGTGATCTAAACTGCACATATTCAGTATTAATGATTGAGGCAAAACAGGCATATGAAACTACTTATATTAACTGACATACACATATTTTATTAAAATACATTAAGGGGTCACGTGTAGTCAGGATTTTTAAAAAATTGTTTTTTTTTAAATATTTTCTTGAAGCAAAACGTTTCAAAAATTTTGTTGTGAAAATATCAACTCGATCCGGTTATTAGTTTTAAAGATATCCAACGATAACTGTAAGGCCCTCTGCTGTTGCCCAAACTGACACGCGGACGGTACTAGAGCCGGCTGGGCTGACAAACGGGGCGACTGCTACGGAACGCGGTTTTTACCTGATTAATTCTAAGAAATTTCTTTTATACTTCTACTTTTAGACATAAGACCCATTAGGCTAACTGAGATTTGATTTAGTGTTAGTATTTCAGTGGCAGTGAAACCCAGAAGTCGATAGGTAGTTGTGTGTGTATTATAATTATTTTCAAAAATTTATAATGAGACGTCATGAAGGTACGCAAGGAATATTAATGATTGCCAATGCATAGGATTAAATTATGGACCTAATGCACACCGTTATGTTGAAAAACTCGATATAGAGTGCATAAAGATTGCTCACCAATGTGCAAATCAGGTCACTCGAGAAGGTAAAATGAGACGTAGAAAAAAAAATCGACATCTTGGAGGCTTACACATCGGCAGAAGATGTATTATATGTACCAGAAATATACGACTCTACGTCAATAATTTTTTAAATTATATTTGTATTAATTATTTATGCATAAAACTTTAAACGTTTTTCTCAAAATAACGTTTTCAAAAACGGTGTCCACGATATTTTAAAAACTACTTGACAGATTTAAATGAAATTTAAACATCATATTTTAGGCATCAAAAACTTATCGAAGGATATTTTTTTTTGACTCAAACTTTTTTTTTATAAATAATAATTGAGTGATTTTTTTCCTCAAAATTCATAATTAAGCTTTCAAAGACTGCCATTTTGCTAAATTTGAAAAAAAAAGCTTCGATTAAGCACAAGATAAACTATTGAACTACTAATTTCTTTTTGTTTCATTAAATTAAGATAAACTACTAAGGGCCGGTTGTTTCAAGTTGGATTAAAATAAGCGTTCTTTTAAAGCATAGATTTTTACATTCTCCACCAATCAGACGATCCGTTTTCGTAAAAATCTATGCTTTGATCGACCGCTTACTTTAATCGAACTTGAAACAACCGGGCCTAAGAAGCACTGATGGACACCGCGAAGCACTATTTGCAAAACAGGGGTCAAGAATCGAGATTCTATCGTGGTCCAGTATTAATAATTTTATTTGAAATTTTCATAGTTACTTAAAATTTAGTGTAAAACGTTGGTATTATGTATTGAATCAAAACATTAAACAACCATACAAAAAATTTTTTTGAAAATGTCTATTTTTTTGCGCCTCTGACTACACGTAACCCTCAAATAAAGTACGAAGTACCAACTGTATATACATGCAGTATATACACTTGAAATACTACACTGATTATATGCAAAACATACATAATATAATTTTTTTTTTTTTTCAAACTGTTTTCCTGTTGCCTTTTTTCAGTACAAACTATTTGGATAATTTTTTTTACCCCCCAGATAAGTCTACTGTAATGGTAAAAAAATTACGATGCTAATAACAATTGTTTCAGGGAATAGTGTCATTATGTTTACTCTACGAAAGACTGTTACAAGCTTACGAGCCAGCACTTTGGTCTCACTTTAGAAGTGTGAACATAGAACCGTATGTATTTAATTTAAATATATTTATAATTTCCTTAAAAACAATTATTAACATTTTACAACAATATGACTAAAACCACAGAAGACCGAAATATACAGAGATGAACTAACTTAAATTTCTCAGTACACAACCTGGTTCCACAATATGTTTTACTTGTTTAACAAAATTACTATGAGCTTGAAAATGTTGAAGCAAATATGAAAAGGTCAAACTAAATACTCTTTACGGGTACCTGGGTATGAACAAAAATCCCGCACTAGTGTTAATTTTCATATTCATACCTGGAAAGGCTTAGAGCCCATTGCACTATCGCCGAATTGCGCTGTTTCCCAAATGACACCCTTTTCGAGAAGTGATACGCATTCAGACACTATGGACAATCTGGCCGATAAAAAATGACGCTAATAATCGTCCCCACTGCCGCTGAAAATGTATAAAAGCGGTGCACTGTTACCATCCAGCAGGTTATTCTGTTCGGAAGACTCTAACAGCCCTCCGCTTCCTAGGAGATGTCCGGGAGGTGTTCCCAGTGAACCTAGAGGACAGTATCACTGCGGCAGTCAAGTGTTTTCCTGCTGGACCGAGTCGGTATCAAGCCGAACTTGCGTGAAGCTCGAATTTCATCGTCCGAAAAATTGCTCTTGCAAGTGCCTACACTGAATCCACGCACTGGGATCACCAAGAATCCCACCTTAATATTGTATAGTGACCTTTCTGGAGACCTGAGTGCCTATGCCAATTTCCTTTTATATTTCTGTGTATGCTTTTTGTATTTCTACTACGTATGTACTTTCAAGACACCCAAAGTTTTCTCGACTTTTAATAAATTTGTGGAAAAAACTTCCTACATTATTCATACGCCTCTTTGTTACTTGCACATGCTTTGAAACAAGCGACAATGTTTCAGTGTCTTAGTAAATAAGTTGCGCCTTATTACAAGAAAACATTTTTACTTAAGAGACTCTGGTTGGAATAATATTAAAAATATTTCTGAAAACAATGTCGTTTAATAATAATAAAATAAGGGATTTGGTTTTACTTTAATAGTAAATAAATACTTTAACTGCGGTATAAACATACGTGAGGGGAACATTCTTCCGCTGAGACCCAATCCCTTTTTCTAAAGAACGGTTTAGTTCATCTCTGTAAATTTTTGTACTGAGTGTCTAAAACCAATTTAATAATCTTTTAATTTAAGTCATCAATTCTCATGTAAGGTCTTACATTTTATATGGAACCTATTTTCAGCATCCGTGTCGTTTTAAAATGGTTGGTGCGCGCCTTCAGTGGTCACCTGCCTCCCGAGCAGCTGCTTTTACTCTGGGACACAGTTGTGGCCAGAGACTCGCTGGAACCACTGCCACTACTCGCAGTGGCAATACTTTCCTTCCGCAGAGAGAGCATCTGTCAAGTTCACACGGTGCAGAGCATAGACCAAGTGTTGGCGGACCTGTCCACCATATCTGTGATGACTCTCCTGCAGTTGGCACTCATGAAAGAGTAGACATTAATAGTTGGATATTATTTGAACACACCTTGTATATATTTCAATTGTTGTAATTTCACCGCAATATTTTGAGATTAGGTTTATCAGGTATAAAAATTCTTTTTCTGTAGACAAGTCATTGTATTTCCTCAAAACAAAAATAATAAAAATAGATATGTGGGACATGTGACAAAAAATGTATATTTTGATTAAATTATATAAAATAATAGAATATGAATTATTCATTATCTTGTTCCGATTCTTCACTAGATTGTTGCAGCCAGTCAATGAGTTTAGTGAGCCCGGACTGCCTGCAAAGAGGACTTTGATTCTTCAACAAATCTGTATGCCATTTCATTATGGCCTCTTCACTGATAACATCCTTTTCATACAAGAAGTGAATGATTTGGGCAATACGACTTTCCAGAGATATTTCATGGGTGCAACTTTCCTAAAATTAAGTACGAAATAAACTAATTGAGTAACTCGTTGTCTAATGGTTAAGTCTCTATATGATAACATATTACTAAATAGATAATTAAACCATTTGTCACAATAGGGTAATTTCACATTTTACAGATATCTATGAAAATATGTTAAATAGTTAAGGTTGTTATTACGGTCGTTAGACATATTTAACTGTAAATGGTTACCAATATTTTATACGAACTGTATGTTTTTCCGAGAGATGATTCTCGACGTTTCATTGAAGTCATATTCAACGTCATCAGAAGAACGGCCTGCTTGTTTGCCGGCTTGTTTTGTAAAAAAATGAATGAATGTCTAAATACGTGAATGTGCTGTTACGTGTTAAACGTCAGATTGACATAAAAATTGTTCCCTAACGTCACTTGCGAAAATAAGTGTTTTGGCGGGAGTTTAAAATCGTGATTTTCAAAATCGTTTTTTAATGTTAATATACATATTTAAAAAAAATCTTTTTCTTAAACGTATTTTCTAAACCAAAGTTAAGATTTTTCTATTAAAAATATGAAATTACCCTATTATGAGTGACTCAGTATTATTTTACTACAAATAAGAATCTATTTATATTATTGTTGAAAAAAAATTAACAAGAAACATAATTTAACAAATTTATATAGATACTAAATGATGAAGAAACCTAATTACTAATTTTTTTAAATAATGTTTGGGAATGGAATGATAAATATTATCTAAAATATTTTACCTCAACTGCTCGTAAACAATCCAACATGGCCTCTAAACCTTTTATATAGTTTACAACAATTGGCTTAAAAAAATTTAATAAGTCTTTGAATGTTGTCAATACATTTGTTGGCGTCTGCATTGGCGGTAAGCTAAATAATGCACGGATCACATAAAAGTTAACTTCTTGAAGAGACATGTTGTAAGCATATCTAGAAGAGTTAATCTCCAATATCAAGTAATCACAATTAAGCCTTTCTTCATACCCTCTGGCTAAACTATCAATTACTTCTTGCAGGAATACTGAAAAATAAGCACAATTGTAAAAGATTACTAATACATATCTACCAATGTGTAGGTAGTACATAATAATTTTAAAAAAATATTTTTTTACCAATTTTTTTAATTTGTAATTGAACCCATGATGTTTGGATTGGTTAGCCATCGCTTTATCATTATGAAATTATTTATGTTACACAGGCAATTATTTAAAAAATAATATGACAAACAAAATTCAAGAATTAATGTTAATATAACAATACAAGATCATGTTTGGATCTAGACAGGAGAGTAATTTCACGAGCAATTACAGATTTAATATAACAATAGAAATTTAATATAATATGAACTTACGATTGGTATCATCAAGCACTTGTGACATAGCCTGACTGCTACCGTCATCAGATGAGGAAGAGTAACCAACAGATTCATCCTCCCACCATTTTGATACCAATCCGGCCAGACCATCCACCTTCGCTACATCCTCAGAAACATCAGAGTCCACTGATTCATTATCCCAGTTTTCAATTAGTGTATAAGCATATTCTCCTAATTTTTGTGAAGCTAAAATGATACATTTACTATAATCATAAATAAAAGGCTTTTGATTATCCGGAGCGGTAGGGGAAAAAACCCCAGATAAAGTCCACAAAAAAATTGGAAAATAATTACAAAAATATTACTTAAAATATATGTGTATATTTTGTTTGTATATAAAATATATAATATCAAAATATATATGACAAAATCGATAAAAATAACATGTAACCGTACACAACTGTACGGCACAAAAATACAATACTGAACATTAATATGTATCTTATAATGAGAGAATAAAATAGGAAAATAATTACAAACACTAACAATTCTGCATGTTCATAAATTCAAGAGTTTTATATTTTATTTAATGAGAGAATAAAAACTAACCCATAAAAACCAAGTTTTTATTACACTCCCTTTCTCATTTACTAGTGGAAACAGGTTTGGCGCTTAACCTACGCGTTGGGCTCGAGTCGGGTGACGCTACGAAAACGAGTAATAAAAAATTTCGAAAAATCCAAAATTATACTATAATTATTAATTTTTTTTAAACGAAAATTTATTAGATCATTTTTATCGTCGCCACGAGTCTGTCTGCAAAGTTTCAGCTTGATTGGATCACGGGAAAAGGGTTAAAAATCGATCCAATATTTTTTTCGACAGACAAGCAAGCAGACACTACGAATTAAAAGAAAGGGAGTAAAAATAGGAAAATCATTACAAACACTAGAACAATTCTGCATGTTCATAAATTCAAGAGTTTTATATTTTATTTATTTATATAATGTTATTTAGTTGATAGAAAAATATTTTTACATTTTATATATTGATTGATTTCCTTTCGATGCATGTTTGCAGATTGCCGATTTATTGGAGTTATTATTTTTAATTGCCTCAATATGTTCCTTCAAATGTGTAGTGATATTGCGTTTGGTTTGTCCTTTGTAAAATGCTCCACAAACGCATGGAACTCTATATACATGGAGTCTCAAAATGTGTGCTATCCTTCACACTACCTACATATGTGAGGTCGAACTATGGGAGCTGAAAATTATTTTTATGTTTAATTTCAGCAACACCCGGCTGATTTTGTCAGTTAGACCTCTGTAGGTAAGGCAGTACAGGTCGGTTAACTAAAGCTGGCGTGTACACACATTTCCCACCCCGTCACCCGCACAACGACGTCGCACTGAATACGCATCTCGAAAAAGAGCGTGGCAGAGACTGTTATTGTTTTGTTTTTACTACTAATACGAAATACAGGGTGATATTTTGTTTTATTTCCTGTTTGGTTTGAACCCGTCGCCTGTCAAAGTCAACCAACAAATTAATTTGTTTAATTAAACTGTCATTGTGTGAAGTAAACAACGTTTTGTTCTTATTCATAGTTATTTACAATGAACTTCCACAAAGTTAATCACGAAAATTTCGAAATATTATTATCAGACATAGTTAAATCTCCGGGGGGGGTGGAGTAATAATTTTAGTTAATTTAAAACTAAACCGAGTCTATTACTCTTGACATGTTCAGTGACGTTTGGAGAAAGACACGACAACATGAGGAAAAATATTTAGAACTCGAACCAAAACTGGATAATTTTACTGATGGACTTGTAATAAGAGTAGGACATTCCGATAGTGAATCATCAGTGATGAAGATTTAAACGGCGTAGAAGAATTGATTTGCGATTCTGATTAGAAATAATGTAACAAAATAAATATTATATTTCTTACAATATCCCATCGTTTTTTTATTTTCTACACGACCCACCCAATTGACTCAAAGATTTTAAAAACAGTGGTCTAAAATATAACAACCCTTTGATAAAAGTAGATTATGTGGCAATTAAAACAAACGTTCATCCGTTTTCTGAACTAAGCAATATTGCTATTTCCTGTATCTTGACAGTTATTGTATAACATTGTGACGCCGTTTTTTTGACGTTTTATGTTTAGACAGATTTGAAATTAATGAATTCAATCAATTAGAAAGCTCATTATTTATAATTGTGAATAAATTAATGTTTGTTTACGCATTAGAGCTGAATTCATTAATCTCAAACATGTTTAACCTAAAACATCGAAATTGGCAGCAATACAATGTTATACATACCTGTCAAAATTTGGTATAAAGATTTGATATCTCAATATATATTGCTATTTTCAGAATATCACAGATTGTTAAACTAAGCTTTTTTTTTATACATTCTGTATAATAAAATTGCATTAGCCGGAGTACTGTGTAAGTGCCAGCTTTAGATAACAAACCTGTACGGCAGTGGCGTGCAGCGCATACTAGCAAAAAAGCTATGCATTAGTAAAGATTCTGGGAAACAAATATTAATTAAATAATCCTTATCTTAAAAAAAGTTGATTTAAAACAGGATGAATTACGGCTAGAAGTTTTATTTCACACGTGTCTGTTTTTTTCCGATTTAAAATTCTAGCCATAATTCGTCCTACAACTAGTTTTCGACATTTCTGTACCTAACTTCATGTCAATTCTTAATTTATGTCACTTGTTTGCGCCCAACAAATTTGTTCCATAGATCTAGTCAAGTCGAAAAAAACTCATCCTGAACTTTTACTTATTTTTTGTAATAGACAAGTAAATTTTTCATGGTGTTTCTTCGAAAGGTCCTATGTCAAGTGAGAGCTGCGGGCACGTTACTTGCAGAAATAATATTTTTTTACAAATTCCACCAAAAACTTTTTGTGTGAATTCTATTTCTCATTTCTATAGTAAATATAAATACCATCCGTCATATCATGGTCATATCATAATGATTATATACGACGACATTGCCATCGATGATATCATAAAATGTTTGATTTATTTTTGTGAAAATAAACATACATCTGAAATTAGTATTATTCCCGAATTAATTATTTATAAATCATCTTCAAAATATATTGAAAATTTTTGCCGTATTACCTATACATATACCATATCATAATGCTTATTTACGACGACATTACCATCGATGATGTCATAAAATGTTTGCTTTATCTTTGTGAAAAGAAATGTATATCTGAAATTAGTATTATTCCTGATTTAATTATATATAAATCGTCTTCGAAATATATTGAAAATTTTTGCCGTGTTACCTATATATAAAATATTTATTTATTTAGAAAATCTTGTTTACAATACTTCCTTTATAGTGCAGTTATTTATGTGAATTGAAGCTACTCAAAATAGTTCATTATATGCAGTTAAAAATGTATATACCCTTATATAAAAAAAATTTAAAAATGTATATACCCTTATAGGTATATGCGTATATATATATATTTTTAATATAGAGGTATATAGTCGGTCACAGCATAACCTAAGTTTATACCCACTGCACGCCACTGCTGTACGGTAGGTATGCTTTGTTCCTTGGGACATCACATATATCGAAAGGGAATCTCAGTCATTACATCAGGTTTGACAACACAAAAATCTTATCAACAGAACCGCGCCATATAGGGTTGACGGGCCGGTTTTGGCCACTTTTAGATATTTTTGGTCAACTGTGCATCACTACGAACTCAAAAATAGTCAGAATCGATTTTTAAAATTTCCTCATATAGTACATTAATTACTTTTTTGAAAATGAAATGATGATAAAATGAAAATGTAGAACACAAATATGTATATAAAATTTAATATAATTAAAAATAGAAACATCAAACTTGAAATGTGTCAGTTCTTGCCATTTTTACTTAGTTTTGGCCATGTCATTGTGCCAGTTCTGGGCACTTCACTTTTTATAAGGTTTCTTAATATTTTGAATGAAAATAAAACAAGATAGGTAGGTAATTCTAGGAAAATGGTGAGTTTTATTATAATTATGATCTTGTCGTGCCTATAGCTAAAGAATGAGGTAACTTATAATGCCATACTATACCCGGACAGTGAATGGACACCCACCGCTTTCCCAGGACCGTTTTATGAGCGAAAGCTCCCATATCGGCCCTACTCATACGTCGGGAGGTTGACAATTTTTTACTCTAAAGGCCATCTTCGTGTCACGTCGTGTAAAGAGCGACGGGACCCAGATTGGCCCGCAACAGTCCATTCACTGTACCTCCTCCACATATCACACTTAATTAGAAAATATCAAAGAAAAAACATAAAAAAAAGGTAAAAGAACAAAACGGTAAGATAACATATCGCAAACAGAAATAGAAAGTTCATTTAAAAGATTAATAAAAAATAACAATTGATCATATCAAAAGACTATATATAGAATTAGGGTGGGAAGGAGGACAGTGAGGGGATGTCATGGCAAAGGTCACACACACTCCCTAATATGGAAGGACAAAACAAGGATCACACTAAAAGACAAAGTTCAGGTCCGAGCACCACGTGTCCACAGTCTACAGAGAAATCACCCATGAAGCAGCTTCCTGAACTGAATTATCAGCTTTAAAAGCTATCCATACTGTATATAGCAATGATGCTTCAGTACAACAAGTCTAATCTAAACCATTTTGTTAAAAATTTTACTTTCCAGGTACTCCAGGAGAGTTGACTTGTTGACGTTTGTTCAATTGCCTCCTTATTTTTATGGCCACAGTTTTTAATTATATTTTTTATATTTTACATTTTATATTTTTATTTATATTGATTTTTATTTATTTATAATCAAATGCCATGGTAAATACCTAATTAATTATGTTTTTCAAAAAAGGTGGTCAAAACTAGAACAAAAGTAAGATTGCTGCGCTATTTGTGGCCGTAGGGCATTTTTCTACTAAGAAATAAACTAAATTATGAAATAACCTTAAAACAATGTTTCTAGGAGTTTCATTCAATAGGCTAAAATGATGCACGAACACAAACATAAGTGATTAAAAAGTTATTTCCACATTACTAATTGTTTTTGTTAAGACTTTAATAATTTTTAACGAATATCATCAAGAACTTCAACTGATACTCAAAAATTTTTTTTACTGTTACTTATCAAAAGAAAATAGTTTAAAGAATTGATCAGCATAAATAAAATAATAAATATATTTTCATTGTCTTATTTATACACCTTTGAATGTCCAAGTGGCAGTGGCCAAAACTGGCCTGTCAACCCAACCTAGATTAATGAGAGAGTTCATTAATTCACTAATTTCAACAGAGACTACAGTTACAAACCCTTTCAGTTTGATTCCACCTTTAAGAGACGTCACACATCCCGTAATGTAACGTAACAACACATGTAATTAGTACATATTGCACACTGGCGACCTCTATCATAGAAGAAGTGAACACTCCACAAGAAAGTGCATATAATTTACAACCTCGGAAGAAATAATCAGTTCAGCCTACACCTCCGCCGTGATAGGATGCTCTTCTAATGACGCTGAATAAGACTTCAGCGAAACGTCGAGATTTTCTAGTAAAATATACGTTTCGTATAAAATATCCGTTTTATTTAACACTTAACCCTTATACTGACAAAAAGCGCCGTGGCGCTCATAGGTAGTTGTGCGAAAAATGCCAGTGTCGCGGTAGCGCTCGTTTCGACAGTTCAATTTTTTCGCGCGTCAGTGACGGTCGTTATTATTTATATAAATTATCTATGAAAATGCACTTGTTTACTGGCATTTTTAGCATATTTTGACAAAATATTTATGGCACTAAAAGGGTTAATTAAATAAAGTCTATGGATCTGAATGTTGAATGGTTCAGTAAAGTGGAAAAGCAAATGAATAAACTTTTACGATGCTAATACAAAATTTATAAGGAATAAAACTTACAGAGCAAACTAATGAGATTCTTCTCGAATACTATACCCAGGACCCCTTACTACTAAAAGTATTTCCATTTCCTCGCCGTTATCTCCTTTACCCAGGCCCTCTACAGCTCCTGATAACTCGGATGACTTTAAAGGATTCAATTAAACAATTAAAATGTTAATATGCATGCTTTTATTTAGCTTTACTTGTCTGCCAGTGAGAAATCGTGTAATCACGAGTTGACCCACTTCCTGATCAACAATCGCTCTGAAATTTGGTGTAGAGACGTATTCCTGATGACAATATAATAGTTGATCACTAATTTTACAAAATCAGTTTAATTATTATGAATGAACAATTTATTTTGTGTACATCATTTTTAACTTTTCTGACCGTATTTTTATGTTCTGTAATTCATTTTGTTCATACGTATTCAGAATAAACATAAATGATTAAGTTCCTTTGCTTATCGACCAATTCACTTAACATAGTAGTCGTAGCAACAAATCTGCTAAAATGAATTTTAAAGCTAAATGATTTTGATTGTACTTACAATCTCCAGATGATGTGTGTTGTATCATTTGTCCTTTGACTTCAAGATCTTTATCTATATGAACTGCTGGACCTAAAATTGAACCTAAACTTTTAGCGTTCTCTTTTATTAGACAATCTGTGCCTAAAACCGATGTTATAATGGAACATCCATCACTTATGGTACTGCCGTTCATAATGATACTGTCTGAAATGCGGCAATTACTGCCAATTTTACATTTTTCTCCAATAACAGATCTTACTATGACAGTTCCCTCTTCAACTGAACAACCTTTAGCAATAACAACATCTTCTTCCAACTCACAGCCCCTGAAATGAGGACATGAAAAATGTAGATTAGGAATAAGTCACTACATATGTACAAATATAATTAATATTTTAACAGGCTAGGCAAAATCTTGGGAGTACTCATATTTTTGATATTTTAAAATTGTATGTTGATACACAAAGTAATGTTTGTTTTATAACAGATATACATACCACTTTCCATTTAAGGAAGGCAATCAAATTAGTTTGTGTAAGCCGCGCGTATGAGGCACATTTAATCAGCTTTGTTTCGTTGTGTTGTTATTTATACCCGTAAACAGCAACATAAGGAAACAATGCTTACACATACCAATTCAATTATCCTTCTTAAACGAAAAGAGCTCTAATTAATTTAATTAAGAACCAATATAATTTTTATACACACAGTTTTAATTTTTTATTTTATTAATCTATTCTATTTTTACAAAAAGTTATGTGTACAATGAAATAGGATTGCCAATCTGGTGAATAACCACTGCGTTGATATCAACTTCTTCGATGAATCATACGTCTCATTCTCATCAGCGACAAAAAAATTGTTATCACAGTATTAAAATTACCCTCAACCCTATATGATTATACCATGTTGTTACTATGCTAGTATTTTTTTTATATATGTGCAATTTTTGTAATCCATTCATTTAAGTCTATTAATTTTGTAAAATCCATGTATATAGCCGATTGGCGTATGAATAAATAAATAAATAAATTTTACGATACATACCTTAAAAACGCTTATACAATAAAACCCCGATAATTCGAATTCATCATAATTCAAAATTTTTAAAACACACAAGTCCTAATTTCATAGTTGATCGGATAATTGAGCCCTTGCCCGGAATAACGTTGTATCCAACAATACTCTCATTCCGAGAAAAATTGAAAAAATGAAACCAGTTACAATTTATTACATTTTATATTTTAAATATAACAAACATATAATTCTTAACTAATCTCAATATAAAATAGGGAAAAAAGGCAATTAAATTTGAATCTATTATAAAAAAACATGCCGAATCAGTGGAAAAACGTTGTATAAGAAATTTTCGCAAACAACGTTATTCCGCAAAACGTTTTTTATTTATTCTGCTTTACTTAATAATGCTTTTTAAAAGAAGCATGCTCATCTAACATGAATTCACAAATATCATCGAGGTCCTTGAGCTTATCAGCCTTATTGGCAGTGGATTGGAATTCATTAAAGTTAGTTTCGGGCTCCCTAACTGCATGATTTCTTTCCATACGGTAGCTAATCTTCCCCTTCTTCCACAAAGAGTTGGTAGAAGGCCATAGGAGGTTCTTGATTCTAATTCTTTGTGGAAGATTCTAGCTTTGATTGTGATGGGATCATCAGTACGTAAAGAGCCTTTAAGGAACGATAAGTCTCTCGTACATACTATCTCCGTCTGTTTGCTGAATATGGTGTCGGACATTCAATTTCTCATGATTACTTTTTTAAACTTTTTTTTAAGTAACCTGAATTCTGATTGAATATTTATATTGATATTAAAATGGAGAAAACATCCCGGATTTAAACATTTTTGGCTCAAATTCGACCCTACGAAAAAGAACGAGGAAACGAATAAACTTTTTGTATCGGTATTATTTTAAGTTACGATATAAAGAGCACTATAATGCCAGCATTACTATCAAAAATAATGCCAGCATTATTATCAAAAAGCATTTCAAATATCAATATGGATAAATCAATTGAGTAAAATCGGTTAACATTCGACAAAATAATATTGTCACATATTGGTTGGGAGATATTGTGATGGGTAATTGGGAACAAGGCAAGCACTCACCTTTCTTCCTTCGATTCTTTATTTCTCCTCTTGCCTCTTATTTATCTCCTAAACTTCTAGCGGCGAGGTGTTTCCCGTTAATTTCAAGGCAAAACACTCGCGTCAAGAATTAAATCTTTGATTCAATTTGCGGTAGTTCACAGCGGAAAATTATGCGGTCACTTTCTTTTCTGACATTTTTCTATTGCGATTGCGATTGTTTTTTTCCGTCTTGTGGCGGCTTCTTTTTTCAAAACTGGAGCGGCTCTAGTACTTGCTTGCTTGCGGGAAATGGGTAGGAAATGGGAGAGAGGGTGATGCGTCCGCGACCTGCATGTGACGTTCCGCATCGCGTCCTTTTTAAATTAGAATATAAGTTTTATTTTAAAATAGGTTTAGGTAATTTTAAATTTCGCGCGGCACCACGGGTTGCCACCCCGCACCGCCAGGGGTTGATAGGGTGCCATTGCGGGTGGGGGAGGCTACCCCCCTCCCCCGCATACACAGAGAGTCGAAGCCGGCGGGCCAAAAACGCCCCCTTGTCTCGTTCCGATCGCCGGCGCCGCAACAGCTCGCGCTCCCCGGGCTCCTCGCCCGAGGCCGCCCCTTCGGCGGCGGGCCCTGAGCCGCCGCCACGTGTGTTCAAGAACGCGGGGCGGCGCCGTCAACGTCGCTTGAGGAGAAGGCGGCCTGCAGCGCTCTGGACGGTTCCAGGCGATGGCCGCTTCACCTCGGCGGGCTCCCGAGGAAGGCCTGACGCTTTTCTGCAGCTCGGCCCCAGCAGCGACCGGAGGGGACCGACGTGCTTCCGCGGCCTGGACCACGTGCGCTTCCCGCGGGTTACCGAGACTCCGGCCAGATGCCTCCAGCCGATCGTGGATCCCGCCGCCGGACGCGCCAGGTCTGGACCACGCGGCGAGCCCCCGCGGCATCCAGATGGCGGCCACGAGGGCCTCTGATAGTGGACACGTGTTTTAGTGTGTTGTGATTTTTTTTGTTTGAACAGAATGTGAAAGGACAGGACGGACTTATGTGACGGTCGAACTGCTGGCGTTTAGGTTAGGATTAGTTATAAAATTAGTAATAGTGCTTTAGAACGTAAGGTTTAACTGTTTTTCTTTTGGAATAAATGTATACAATATAAACCCGCCGGAGTGTTTGAAATTCCCGCTCCACCTTCCTTGACAAGGCATCTTATTGATAGACGGAGACGAATTAATAAAACCGCCCTATCAAATGGCCCCGCAACGTGAGGGCACGCGTCCTTTGCAAGGACGCGCCGAGAAAGTGTTTCTCGGCGAACCTACCCTGAGGTCAGAATGTCAAGGAAAGTCGGAGCGGCGCGAAATAGTATATAGAGAACCGCGAGATTAGTTTTTTCGATTTTTTTTTATAATCTTGTGCCGGTTTAAATTCATAGTGTGTAAATTAGAATACATTAAAAAAAAATCGTGGTGCCCAACAATAGATTAGGATAGTTTTAGTTTTATTGATTTTTGATGAAAGTTTTGATGTAAAACGCACGTGGTCGTGGTCAGAGGGCGAATTTGGGGCACTTCTCGGAATTTCCGGCCGGCCGAGGGCAGCGCGCAACCAGATGGGTTAAGCCTCGCCGAGCGTGGGCATTACCGAGAATTTCGAGCCGGGTCGAGCACACCACGTGCATTTACACAAGTATTAGACCGTAGGTAATATTTTCTAAGATAGGTTTAGAATATCCAGGTCCTTATAATGGACAATTTCTACGTGCTTTATTTATCTTATAGGTACATACGCTAAAAAAACCGTATGTCGCGTGTGTAACGGCCCGTTTTGTTTTTTTCTAACGCGATCGAGTTTGAGTGTTTTTTTTTAATTCTATTTTTTTATCATAGCCGATTTTATAATTTTGCGGGGTAAATGTTTTTTCGTAAGTGAGCCTTGTGTACGAGCCTATACGGGTAACGAGAGAGAATCGTTCCGGTGTCAGGGCGACACGGAACCGACGTAGACGAAGCGAGACGAGCGTGAGACGACGGAGGACCCAGGCAGCGGTCATGAGCACGGCTCCATCATCGGCAGGGCGCCGATATGGATGCACAAGGAGGACGACGTCGAGGAAAGACGAACGAAAACGACGATACGCAGAATATCCGTTTAGGAAAGTATACAAGGATTCTGGGGCGCGGGTAGAGTCGGTAGCATGCGGGAACGCGAAGTTAATTCGGGGAGGGTGGAGATTCGTGTAGGCAGAAGCCGTTGTTGCCAAGGGCGGCGACAGCACGAATCAAAACGCCAACCTGCGTTATTCGTAGACCGCGGGCGCGCGGTATTTTCGATTAATATTTTTTTTTCATGTGAGAAGGTGGAATATTTTAGATTTTTTTTCGACGGCTATGATTACAAGGAGGGCTGGTACATACGAGACGCGCGCGCCGTGAGATAAGTGAAGCAATAGAAATTCTATTATAATCCTGGCTAGGTTTAAAGGTTATCGCGGGAGGGTAGTGTATAAGTATATCATATTATTTAGAATATTATTTTAATCACACGCGATACGGACACGTCACAAAAAGGGGGGGGCATTTGATGCGTCCGCGACCTGCATGTGACGTTCCGCATCGCGTCCTTTGTAAATTAGAATGTAAGTTTTATTTTAAAATAGATTTAGGTAATTTTAAATTTCGCGCGGCACCACGGGTTGCCACCCCGCACCGCCAGGGGTTGGTAGGGTGCCATTGCGGGTGGGGGAGGCTACCCCCCTCCCCCGCATACACAGAGAGTCGAAGCCGGCGGGCCAAGAACGCCCCCTTGTCTGGTTCCGACCGCCACCGCCGCAACAGCTCGGGCTCCTCGCCCGCGGCCGCCCCTTCGGCGGCGGGCCCTGAGCCGCCGCCACGTGTGTTCAAGAACGCGGGGCGGCGCCGTCAACGTCGCTTGAGAAGGCGGCCTGCAGCGCTCTGGACGGTTCCAGGCGATGGCCGCTTCACCTCGGCGGGCTCCCGAGGAAGGCCTGACGCTTTTCTGCAGCTCGGCCCCAGCAGCGACCGGAGGGGACCGACGTGCTTCCGCGGCCTGGACCACGTGCGCTTCCCGCGGGTTACCGAGACTCCGGCCAGATGTCTCCAGCCGATCGTGGATCCCGCCGCCGGACGCGCCAGGTCTGGACCACGCGGCGAGCCACCCGCGGCATCCAGATGGCGGCCACGAGGGCCTCTGATAGTGGACACGTGTTTTAGTGTGTTGTCATTTTTTTTGTTTGAACAGAATGTGAAAGGACAGGACGGACTTCTGTGACGGTCGAACTGCTGGCGTTTAGGTTAGGATTAGTTATAAAATTAGTAATAGTGCTTTAGAACGTAAGGTTTAACCGTTTTTTTCTCATTTGTAATAAATGTATATAAACCCGCCGCAGTGTTTGAAATTCCCGCTCCACCTTCCTTGACAAGGCATCTTATTGATAGACGGAGACGAATTAATAAAACAGCCCTATCAATCCCATTACATCAAATGAATTACATTTTGTTTTTTTTAGTTTTTATCAGCTGCTAAATTATCGATTCCGATTTTTTATAATTAATATTAAATTTATATAATATATTCAATATCAATGAGCAGAAAAATCTTGTGTTGTTTTTATTTAAACTTTTTGAGAAAAATATTATTTATATTGTGACGGAGAGGCGGTGCTTTCGCCGAAAGATTAAAAAAGATGAAAAAAAAAATTAATGTATATAATAGATGTCTCTTAGAGACGAAACTGTATATGATGTCCCTGTGACAAAAATCCACCACTGTTCTGAAAAATTTGAACATACTCAAAATATTCTGAATGAAAATACAGATAAAAAGGAATTTAATAAAATTTGAAATAATATTTCTGGCGTATCCTAGAATAATGCTAGTAATTCGGATGTATTTCATTATAGAGATAAAGTATATTGCTATCAAATTCCATAATCACATTAGCGACATCTGTGGGCATTTAGGGGGAATGAAAAAGCTTCGGTGCAGGCCGCGTGGAGGATTGTTGCAACTCATATGTGAAACATGGCGCATCATTTAAATATGTATGTACAACTTCCAAAAATTAGTAGAGATGGTATATTTTATCATGGGTGGAAATAGCAAACGTTATATTGTGTAAAGTGATCACTTAAGCCAGCCGTACGACAGGTCGTAAGCGCTATGTACACCTAAAAAAACTTATATACCTACTTTCCCATTAAAAAAGTACAGTTTCGTCTCTGTGAAACATCTATAATATACATTGATTGATTAATGATGTCCCTGTGACGAAAATCCAGTACTGTTCTGAAAAATCCTACGTTTAAAACAATTTAATAATTATTAATGATATTGAGCTGGAATTCTTTGGACCCTATCCTCATAAATATCCCAAAGAATATAAAATGATATTGTTTAGTAAGGCAGTCAAATTTAGAAAAAAATATATCTGTAGGCAGTCGGGAGTATTCTATACGTCACGGATACTTGCAGAGTTTCGTCAGTCGGACGCATGCGAGTGGTGAGACGTTAAAATATTACGATCGCCCTAGATCCCATTTTCGGCCTTCCTCTATATATCTTTCCATTTTAAGAAAAGCAATTTAATTAGTATGTGTATGCCTCGTGTAGGACGCACATTGTTTCGTTGTGTTAGTGTTTACGGATATAAACACCAACACAATTAAACAGTGTGCCTCGTTCGCACGGCTTACATATGCTGATTCGATTGTCTTTCTTCAATGAAAAGAACTCTACCGAAGGTTAAATGTATTGTACGTAAGAACTTTCAATAAATTAATTATGTGATTTGTCTATAGAACACCTGTGTCTATGGTCGGTTACCAATTAATGTTATTCGCAACTCGAAAGAAGTTAGCTTGTAGGTTGCATGTAATAGAGCCATGGACGGCGCTCCAGATACTCCTATCATCAGGCCTGACCCAGGATCTCCAGCCGAGAGTGGCGACGCAAAAGAAGAATATGTTGGAGTCCTCTGTACTGACATAGACATAACGCTTCTCGATATAAAGCAGGAATGCTCGGAGTATGCAGACCAGCATACAGGTAGATTTGATTATTTTAGATTAGTTATTATCTAAAGCTGAACGTAAGATCTATAATATCAACGCTGGAGGATGTAATGAAATAAAAAGGAAGTACGCCGTGACAAACAGAAACATCACCAGGACCAATAGAGCTACATTGGGAAGACTAGTGTTCTGACAATCTTTTACCTTACGTTTCTGTTAAAATTTTGTCTGTGAACCTCTAAAATCGGCCTCTAAAGGTTTTATTGGGCGAGAAGTTGGTAACGCTATATTTTTGACGGCCATACGAACCGTCATAAATGACGTTTGCCTTGTCAACTTTCGATAATCAATACTTAATATTATTTATTGTTCTTTTCACATTTAATCTTCCGTTTTCTTTAATTTTCATAGACTGTGAAGGCAATACCTGATAAGCCACTTAATGCAGACTTTACAGAGGAGGCAAAAAACTGTATAATAGCTAGATTCTTTGCAATAAATATAATACTAGGACTTGCTTTAATGGAATAAGAGACACAAATAATTGTTTTTAAGATGCAAGCTTTTGGCAAATTACATATCCACTTACATATATTTTAAAGACAAACACACAATAAAAACTTGTTTTTGACAGAGGTGAGGTATGCGAGGTATTGTTTTATCATAAGCGTTATAGGAATGTAAGTATTTGTTTGCATTGGTAGCAAAGACGGCTCGAAGCTAAGAAAAATAAGTTACATCCAACTTACGAACATTTTCGGCGGCCTTGAATAAAGCCATAATCATATTCTGCATTTGATGTAGGTATGTTTTTTTATTGCTCCCTTTATAAGCCATAAAACTTTGTGGATCCTTAAAATGTTAATTAGATAATAAAAGGTTTTTTTTTTTTTAAATATGATAGAGATCTGAAAGGTCTATGGATTACATTTTACATAAGAATTCAATATAATAATAATAAGGACAAAGAGTCATTTGTTTTGTGTGGCTGAGTTTTAGCATTTTTGTCACTTCTATTTTGAAATTGTTAGTAGTCAGTGGTTTGGTCTGTTGTGGGATTACGATGTGAAAAATTGAACTTGAAAATACGACGCGAGGCGGTATGGAGCTGGGCCCAGGGGACTATAATATTAATTTATATTTCGGAAATAGGTTCCAACAATTTCGTCCGGAGAGACGCGTCTCCATCTGCTGGGGGAGGTGTGGACGTGCAGACGAGCTCCCCAGCTGAGAGCGGCGAGGGAGTGGGCGGTGGTACGCCCTACACCAAGATAGAAATATCATATCCTGATATAAAGCAGGAGTGCTTGGACTACGGTAAGGAGTTGATTTCTTTGGATTATTTATCTTAAGAGGACAGAATTGTTGGACTAACCAGTGTTAAGTACGCAGATGTGAAGTGATACATCAGAATGTAATTGCTCTTGCGAAGGGTCCCGCCTCTGAGATCAGGGCTCCCTCCAGTGCTCGATGTTTTCAAGCATGTCGATCCAGCCATACGTGCACGCGCTCCAATTGATTTGGCGCGTTTTGGATAACGTTTGAAAGGTGGCAGGAGGCAGCAAAATATCCACCATAGTGAAACAATGGTAAAGGATGATAAATTAATCTATAATACGATTTAACAAACTGGCAATGTTCATAATTGTAGCATTCTTTTAATTTTATTTTATTTTAATTTGATTTTTGCGAAGAAGAAGAATGATAATTTAACTTGATATCTGTCAGTCAGCAACCAATAAATAATTGTAAACTAATTTGACCACACCAGCTTCTTGAGCTGGTGTCAGTCATTCTATTAATTATTTAATGTAACTAGAAAAATAGTATTATCTATATTTTGCCCTCAGACCCTGAGTTTAAATATATAAAAACGCTTTAAAAGAGTTTATTTTACTCAGTTTTTCTTTTACTGGTTCAAGAATTTGATTTTTTTATACCACTGAGATTAAATGTGTGTATTAAACAGGCAGTTAGAGTCAGTGGTGATAACACAAGTACCCGATTCTGTGTTACTTGTGTTGAATTGTTGTCAGATATTCCCCAGTTACTTGATTCATTCAAGAAAAATAAAACAATATAAAATTTTTATTTATTTAATTTGCAGGTCTCTCAGTGGTTAATGACTCGTCTTTGGCAAACACAACATATCCTCCGACTACTCCTAAAAGTGAGCCAGAATTGGAGACCATGCAGACCGTCAAAGCAGAAGAAATAAACCATGTCCTGAAGCCATTTTCATGTTCGTTGTGCCCGTTTACGTGCATCAAAAAGGCGTCCTTAAAAATTCACATCCTTACTCATGCTAGTAAGAAACTATATTCATGTTCACTGTGCACTTATTCGAGTCATCGAAAATACAGCTTACAAAATCATGTCCTTAATCACTCTGATAAGAAACTGTTTTCATGTTCACAGTGCCCATATACGGGTAATATTATAGGAAACTATAAGAGACATACGCTTACACACTCTGGAATAAAACCGTATTCATGTTCACAATGCCCTTATACATGTATTATCAAAAGGGATTATGACGGTCATATGCTTTCTCACTCAGGGGAAAAACTGTTCTCATGTTCACAGTGCAGTTATTCATGTTACAGAAAAGATTACTTAAAAAAACATACGCTTAATCACACCGGTGATAAACTGTATTCTTGTTCACACTGCAAGTACAAATGTAGTCGAAAGAGCGACTTAACAAAACATACCCTTATTCATACTGGTGAGAAACTGTTTACATGTTCACAGTGCACTTACGCAAGTAATAATAAAGGGGACTTAAAGAGTCATATAGTCGCTCACTCGGGGCAAAAACTGTTTTCATGTTCGCAGTGCACATATTCGAGTAATTATAAAAGAAACTTAAGGACACATTCGCTTACACACTCTAAGGAGATACTTTTTTCATGTTCACAGTGTAATTATAAAGGCAATAATAGAGGGAGCTTTATTAGACATACGCTTACACACTCTGAGAAAAAACTTTTTTCATGTCCACAGTGTACCTATGCGTGTAATAAGAAAGACAGCTTTAGAACACATATTAATTCTCATGGTGAAGTTAAACTGTAGTGTCAGAAATGAGCGCCATTTCCAGTTGTCGTTGCAAATATCAACACATAGAGCATTTGTGTTGCGCTGAGTTATTTTCGTTCATTATTTAACTTGGTGGAGTTATTTCTGTGATATTAATATTTGTTTATTTAATAGTGTAGGTACAACACAGTGATGTTATGGTTTGTGTTTTATGGGGTATTACGCCGTACTTTGACGACCCTTTTGGTCGACGTTTCGGATCGCATTGCAGGGTCCATCAAGTGATGTTGTGGGTGTTGATGTTGTTTTTAAATGTTGGCTATCAATACCGTGTCGAAAGCAGGGTGTGTGTGGCATTGCCATGTCGGAGTCATGTATTCTCACGAGTTGTCTTGTGTAATTTTCATCTATTGTCTGATCATCAACTATCCTTACGGAGTCTGCGAAAACCAATCTCATCGCAAAAACACGGTATAGCAGCCCGGAAAATTTGGACGAAAGAAAAAAAATCTGATCGGTCATTTATGGGTGGAAACGTGCCCCCTCACCACTATCCTGTGAAAAGTCCCATCTATGGGTATTTTTCTTCAAAACAGACTATTTCTGTTGACCAACATGCAATCTCGGTATTGTATCATATTTGATTAAAAATAAATATAGCAAAATATGGATAATCTCAGGATTGTATGATAGCATACAACATAAATGTTGTATCGCTTATAAGTCGCCTCAAGCAACTCATGTAAATCTTGAATATAATTTCCTCAAACTTCGCGTGGAATGTTTCTTTCGCTACAGAATATTGTACTCTCAATGACAACGTGTAACAATATAATTAGGAATAGGGTTATGTACGCCCCTCTCCCCCTAATTAAGATAATCTGGGATATGAGGCTGGCTATTTACATTTATAAACAACACTAGCCGTTCACCTGTGAAAAATTACGGAACAAAATATATTATTTAAACATGATCAAAACCCTGTCAAACACCGAACGCAGGAGGCTTAAATTGATGGTTCGCGCCTTAGCTAATCCTTCCTCTAACAATGTCTAGTAGGTATATATTGTATATTTTAGACCAGCAAAAATAAAACCGGTGGTGGCTATGTCATTTAGCAGCCGTACGTGCGTTCGTAGTTGGAGTATTTCTCCAGCCGTGTAATTTCGTTTTTTGATGATCTTACAATGTGATCTATATCGTGAGTTAAACTCGTTGTTTAGAGGTTATATTACTGAACGTATTGTTATTTTATACATATTTTGTTAATAAAATTTAGAATGGGCTGAACTATAAACTATGTTTAAAATTATATTATGTATTATACACCTATACATATATTATATATTATACACCTAACAGAATCCCAATTATAATAATATCTTGTTATCTGTCTGTCTGTCTGCCCCCGTAACTTCGTGTAACGTCCATAACTTTTTTATAGTATATTTATTTATTTTTTCCGAATTTTTTTTTACTTTTTTTTTAGTAAAATAAATTAATACTTTTTCCTAAGGAACTAACGTGTAAAAGTACCGCCATTTTTTTGACGGATTACAACTAGTAGATACATAAGTATTATGTAATTACATTTGTTCTTCCTTATATTTCGTCCGCGGACACCTGTGTTATGTGTAACGTTTTATGTACTCATAATATGGTAATTCTTAATGTTAAGTAGATATTAATACTGATTATGTATAACGTGGTTCTTGCAATGATAATAAAATAATTATGTACCTAAGTAATTTAGTTGTGTTTATAATAAAAATGTGTAATATAGTAGTATATATAGTATTTTAGTTAGATATTACATATCGTCACGCGATATTATACGTATGGAGAACATTATTTCACCGCTTGGCACCCTATTAGGCCCGGTTGTTTCAAGTTCGATCAAAGTAAGCGTAGAGTTTAAACTGAAATTTTTAGTACTTTTTTCAAAAACGGGTTGTTTCAAATCGGATTAAGCGAAATCTGTCAGAGAATTCTGAGCGGAAATTTTAGATTAAACTCTCGGTCAGAGTCGCACATGCGCACTGCGCAATGTAATTGACATCTGTCAATAAAATATTTTTTTATTAATTTTTCGACATTTTACATACACAGTGTCGAAATGTACAATATTATTATGTAGGGTGACACAGGCTTTTCTGACGATCAACTGATCCTACAGTATATCCTTAACAGGAGAAATACTTTACTTAGATCTCGAACAATACTTTTTTGTCAGAAGAAATTGATTTTTCCGCAACTCTAAATGAATTTTACCGCAGGGCATTGTCGACAATATTTTTTTTCAAGGTTTCTATTTCACTCGGGTTTTGATAATTTTATCCATGAAAGGTGCGTAGGTGATTTATCTGGAACACTGCTTCTTGGACTGCGGATAGTGTCAGCCATTACCAGAGCAATGGCTGACCACAGGCCACATTTCAGTCAGCCGAAGAGCACTATAAAAATCAGAAATATATTTGTCATTATGTCCAAACAAAATATCAAGTTACGACAAACGGTACTAGGTACCAGATTTGGTAATTGCTATATTGTAGGAGACCGGGACTATGCCCTCAAACCAAATGTACAGCAATTTTTAATGCTACAATGGGCCTGAAGGCCCAATTTTAATTGCGGTCTGACAAGAACACCTAGATTTTAAAGAAATCAGAAAGATGTATTGCGACCTCACCGGGAATCGAACTCGGAATTCTCAGTATGCAGAGCCAGTGACATGGCCACTGGTTTGGTCATGTGGAACAGATGAGCAAAGAAAGGATGGCAAGGAAAATTGTTTGTCGAAAGCAGCAGAAGCAGAGGACGTCCGCGGAATAATAGTAATAAAACAATATATTCGGTGTATGAAATTCTTTTATTTTATTGTATTTTATATACCTTATATATTAACGGGAAAATGAATATTTTAATAAAAAATACAACTTGTAATAAAATTAAACCAGATCTCTTTTGGCATTATGCCTTTCCAAAACAACTTCGTGAATTCCCTGCCGATTCTTTAGATAGTTAGGGTTTTGAAAATATCTAACTGAACCACATATAATTTATTCTGCATATCAGTCGTAGGCTTAGGATTCACTTTTCTTATTACCTGCAAACAAAGAAAAGGTTATAAACAGAAAAACTAAAGAAATACAATACAGATCAAATAAAAACATATTGTTCTTGCAAACACTAAATAGGTAAGATAACATTTAATTTCGTCAATAACTAACCTTCCTGGCGCTTTTCATCGTATTCTCGAATCTACTTCGAAAATCTGTTGGATAGTACGCATTTAGGCGGGAACAAAGCAACAAAACATTAAATTAGTTGCGTAATGCGGCCCACTAGTCTCCTTTCATCTTCTTGTGGAAATCTTCAGTAAAACAGCACCGTTGATGACATGTTTCGAAACATCTGCTTTGATCTGCTTGCTGTCAAATGAAATTTAAATGATGTGCTGCCATATGCAAAATTATTTTGGCGTGCATTTGTCTATGATTTTTATTTTACACAATTGCAACACCCCTAATCCGATTTTAAATTTGAAACAACTCAATTCTTCGAGATTTCGCATGACCTTGAGGTTAAGCTCAGTTTAAGCCAGTATTTCCGCTTACTTTGATCAAACTTGAAACAACCGGGCCTTAGGCCCGGTTGTTTCAAGTTCGATCAAAGTAAGCGGTCGATAAAAGCATAGATTTTTACGAAAACGGATCGTCTGATTGGTGGAGAACGTAAAATTTCAGTTTAAACTCTACGCTTACTTTGATCGAATTTGAAACAACCGGGCCTTAGCCTTATTATTGGTTTGACAGTGGTAAAAAAGACGTTTATGCAACCCGAAATCGAGTTTACTCTCAGCTGAGGGTTAAAAGAGTTACTCGGGTCAATGTTACTCAACCTAATTTACTTCTGCTGGTGCAACCGAGCCTAAGAATCTAAAGCAGAGGGAATTCAAGACCATTGAATAGTGTTGGTACACAGAGTTCGCAGTTCGTAATTCTCGGTTGATAATCAACGGACGAGGCCTGAGAGTGCAAACGATGCTTGTAGTTCCGCATTAAACAGTGGAGTGCTCAAGAAGCAGTGCCCACCTAGCATTAAACCCAAGAAATGTAGGTTCCGTTACCAACTATGCATATGATTTTAGAATAGTCGTTAAAATTGTATATTTAATATATGTAAACTGTGCAATTTACTGTGACTGTAAACAAAAAAATATACATGTCACATCACTGTTAACTATTTCAGTTTTGTTTATTTTTCTACCGGCTGAAAATTTGATGTTTTTTATAACTTTTATCATAATTTTTATGTATGCTCAATAAAATTAAACAGAATTATGTGTTGTTGTTATTCGCTAGTATGTATGTCGAAACTATTTATTAGAGAAAATATAACGGCGGTATATTGAGACGGAGAGGTGGTGCTTTCACTGACAGATCAAAAACACTTTAAAAAAATCTAATCCCTGTGTTTCATAGATACCCTACTGAGGCTAGAGCGCATATTCACTACTTCTACAAGTGCATTAGTTAAAAAAAAATTGACGCTTTCACTAACTACGTTGGTGTTCTTGTGATATTCTCGTCAATCGGGCATCCACAAGAACTTAATTTTTCGCTTCAGGATAACTTATTGACTTGTAAGAATTCCCACAGCAATATTATTACGGTATTCAAAAACAAGTGTTGTGGCCAGTGATGTAGAAGATACCCTATACAATGTATCGGGAATACAAAATGCAAGATACTTTAAAATCAAGTATTTCAGATACCAGATACGAATAACTTTCTAGAATGGTATCTGAAATTCTAGATACAAAATATGTATCTTCCAAATACTTTTTAAAGATAAAATTCTTTTGTAAGAAAACACATTTTATCGAATGCAAGCTTATTTTTTTACGTGAATTATTTACGAATAAATCGCGTTGATCGCGCAAATGTGACAAGATAGAATATTATATTTTTAAGGTTTTTATTGACACTTAAGTAAAACCAGTTCTTCAAACATTTTGTCGCTCATCTTTCTTCGATGAGATCTCATTATAGGTACTTACGTCATTGGAAAAAAGTATCTTAGCAATCTTAATATTTACGAAATACTAAGATACCAAAAGAATGTATCTAAATACAAGATAGGTACAAGATGAATATTCAAAAAGGTATTTCAGATACAAGATGAAAATACGTATTTTGCATCTTGTATCTGTATTTCAAATATTTGCATCTTAAAATATAAAAAATAAAATAAACGGTTAGGAAGAGTTTGAAATAATGAAAAAGTGTTGGATCATTATCCCCGACAATGAGCCACATCGTTAGAAGCTCACTCCCGGATTACAATACGAGTCGCTGCTGGAAGAAGGTCTGGTTGAGATCGCTGGCGAAATGGGATTGTCGTCTTTCTCCTCGCTGTTGAAGGTAAATTTTTTCGCGAACTTTCCATCCCCTCGCGATGAATGGAGTGTCTACTCGGCAACAGATGTCAGTGTCTGTTGTTCTCGTCGCTGCTTCGTGCCTCTCGTGCTTCCACGATACTTTAATAATGGCGGGCTTATTGCCAGTCGGCAATTTCTTCCTACCAACCACACAATTCAGTACAACAGTTGAAATTGGTTTTCAGAACGCAATATTAATTTTTTATTTCAATAAAAAAACTCAAAAACAAATTAGGAGATGGGTGAGGATAAAGTAGGCTTTTGGAATGGTAACATTGCTTTAGTCTACTTTTAAAGATAGTTGTGGACTGTGGCGAAGTCATATCTCAGCATAGTTGGTTCCACAGCCTAGCCGACTGCAATTCGAACTGAAGATTTCACTTCTACGAATATGAATGGATTGTGAAGCACTGTCAGTAGAACGAAGTGGATATTAGATAGAAAGCTTAATATAGATTTCGGGTGAGTAAGGATTATAAAGGACATTATAAAGTAAAGATATAACGTTAATGTTGTGGCGTTGTCGGATTATAAACCGGTGAAGCAGACTGCTGAATTTTTTTAGATAGAAGATGAAACGGGTACATACACATCACTGCACGCCCGCCCTGGAGCCCATCTTCCAAAATAAATATTTAAAGCTTTCTTTGAATCTGCAAACAGCACCGGCCCGCCCTTCCCCGGTAACTACCAACTTCATTGTAACTACCAATTACAATTAAAATAACTATTTAATTTTAATATTTAACGCTTGTATCGCTGACGACGCCTTATTTCTGTAGCGAAACGCAAAGCAAGAAGATCGATGATTGAGACATTCACGTATTTGTACTGTGGCCTCAGTGAGAATCGGACCCGGGACTCCTGGCATGGAAAATTACTGGGCTACGAGGACCGCTATAACGCACTTATTCGGACGATGTTCCGATACAGACTATGAAAAAAATATATCAATCTTTAGCGGAATCGGTAATAAGGTATGGAATAACTAGCTGGGGTCTAACTTGCAAAACTAATATTAGAAAAATCCAAAATATTCAAAATTCGGCAATAAAATTAATAAATAAAGAAAGTGCTACTAAAGACATACAGGAACTCTTCAAGAAACAAGGCTCTATGCCAATTAATGCTATCTTGTGGTACAAACTAATTACACAATATCATGAAGATGGGACATATAAGCATAGATTGATTCATAAACATAGTACTAGATTTACGGTTAAAGAAGGACTACGAATACCGAAGGTCATAAATAAATATGGACAAAGAACATTAAAATATGTCATACCAAAAATATTAAATAAAATCGCATGTCGTGTCAAAATGGATATTAATAAAAAAGGGCAAAACACAGAATTAATGAATATGTTACTAAATAAAAGAGACTTATTTTGATTTTGGTATTATTTGTATTTTTTCTTGTATTGTTGTATTGTATTGTTGATTTGTATTTGAGTTTGTAAGATCTATTGTAATTAATTAATATGAATGTATTTTTGGTAAATACAATTTATTTAAATACATATATATATATATATATATATATTGATGCACCTGCAGACAAATATCAATGTGATGTTTTGTGAGTCTGAGATGTAAAAAAAAAAAAATAATAATAATAGAAAAATTAATAAAAAAATAAAAATTAAAAAAATAAAAATGGGTGTACCCAGAACCGAAAAAGTTTTTTACCATTTTTATACATAAAAAGTTTTCTATATATCTACTTTATTAATTAATATACTCACCGCATTTTAAAGATTGTTATGCCTACATATGAATATGATTGAAATCAAATAAATAAATAATCATTTTTATGAAAGGTTCATTATATTATAAAATTAATATATACAATGTTCTTGTTATCTGAAGGAACTAAAAAACTCTTAAGTTTTCGAACATATGCACAGCTTATTCTTTAAAAACTACATTGATTAACAAGAAACACCTTGTCACTGATTACAAATGAAATTTCGATTGCGCGCATAAATGCACTGTGAACGTCAAAAAACTTTTTCTCCAGTGTGCTTAGGTAAGTGTACTTTTAAGCTTGAATTCGATTGTACGGCGAATATAACAGTTCCTATCTAATGTGCGATAGATCATGTATATTATATATAGAGCATGTTAAAAGAACTTTAAGAATAATTTCCGATTGAACGAAAAATTGCACTCCGAACATGAATATTTTTTCTCCAGAGTGCGATAGAGTGTTTTTAAGTCAGACGTTCGATTGTACTGCGAACTTGATTATTGTTTTTTATTAGAGTGCAAAAGAGTATGTTTTTTTAAGATTGACTTTCGATTGCAAGAATAATTACACTGCGAACATGAATATAGTTTTATTTCAGAGTGCGAAAGAGTATGTCTTTTTAAGCTTGACTTTCGAGTGTGCGAATAATTGCACTGCGAATAAGATTTTTTTTTCTCCAGAGTGCGTTGTACAATGTGCTTTTAAGTTTGACTTCAGATTGCACGAATAATTGCACTGCGAACAAGAATATTTTTTTTCTCCAGAGTGCGTTAGACAATGTGCTTTTATGTTTGACTTCAGATTGCACGAATAATTGCACTGCGAACAGGAATATTTTTTTTCTCCAGAGTGCGTTAGACAAAGTGCTTTTAAGTTTGATTGTTTCAGATTGTACGAATAATTGCACTGCGAACATGAAAAAAGTTTTTGTCCAGTATGCTTGAGCATATGTACTTTTAAACTCGACTTCAGATTGCACGAATAATTGCACTGCGAACATGAAAAAAGTTTTTTTCCAGTGTGCTTGAGCATATGTACTTTTTTTCGCCGCGCGACAGTACTGAACGCCTGACGTGCCTCGTCTCGCGTCTATAAAAATTAATAATTTGTACCATAATGGAGCAAAAACTTCTGGAAATTGTGGCTCAACAGAGCAAAACACTTGAGCTGGTGCTAGAAAGAGTGCAGAAGCTGGAAGATATCGTCACAAAGGGACTCGGGAGCATTTTAAACGCTGTGAAGGAGTCAGGATCTACCGGCGGGCATTCTGGTGACAATATCTCCGAGACCGCCACGACGAACCGCGGAATGCAAGGAGCGATCCGCACACCGACAACTGCGCCTGTGTGTGTGTCTGCGCGTACAGAGTGCGCAGTCCCCGCGACAGCAGTACCCGCAGGCCCCTCGCCTCTTCCCCCGCCGCCGCCCGCAACACTCATTGTTGACATGCCGCCTGCGCCTGTCACAACAAATCAACCGAGCGCTAGCGGTGACAGCGAAGCAGCATCTCGAAAAATGACTACACGATCAGCAGCGCGAGAAGAAAAAAACAGGCAAAAGCCTGTTAACTACGCTGTGGCTGTCACTGGTCCATCTGGTGAGGCCTCAACCATCTCTCCTGCTGCATCTTCTGCTGCTGGCGCTTCGCAGGCCATCGGAAATGCGGCAACGACAGTGTCAGTGCCCTCCAATAACGCAAATTGGACAACTGTTCAAAACAAGAGGCGTGCCGTCGTTCGGGGAACCTTGGGAAAGCGAAAAGATGAAGATCTCAAATATTATCATTTCTATCCGTTCCATAAGGACACTTCGAGCGACGACATGTCATCTTATTTAACCTCATTGGTGAGTACAGCCTCATTTAAGGTAACAAAAATCAAATCACGGGGTGAATACTCGTCATTTAAAATCGGTATCCCTAAAAGTACTGCTAATAAGATTTTGCAAAGCGAAAATTGGCCGCGCAACTCATTTATAAAAGAGTGGGAGGCGAAACCGCGAGATGCACCGCGCCTTCCTTCAGTAAAATGACTAGTTCGTGATAATGCAGCAAACGAAAAATTGATATTTTATTTCAGAATGTTCGGGGAATAAAAACGAAATGTGTGAATTTTTACAACAATGTTTCGGCTAGTGATCTTGACATCATAGCACTAACCGAGACCTGGTTGAATGCTAGCGTTTTCGACTCCGAACTTTTCGATGGTAATTTTACAATAGTAAGACGAAATCGCGGTGGCCACAGGCAGGGTGGGGGATGTTTGTTGGGAGTGAGAAATAGAGAAAACTTACAAGTCGAGCGTTTTTCTATTTTGGAAACGTCCAATGAAGATCTCTGGGTAAAACTGACATACGAACTCGATATTACGTTCGTTTGTGTATTATATTTTCCTCCGGCGAGTGAGACTGATATGTATCGACTGTTCTTCGATAAGATGTTATCCAGTTTAGAACTTCTTCAGGATAAAAACCTCATTATATTGGGAGACTTTAACCTGCAGTCAGCTCGTGACAATTCGAGCGTAGAAGCTGACTTAATTTTTTTGTGCTCTATGTTAGGTCTCTCGCAGTATAATAATATTTTGAACTCCAGAAATAAATAAATAAATAAATAAATAAATATAGCTTTATTCCAGAATGTGGGGAGGTTCGTGCAATCCCACACATTCCATATAAAAGAAAATACACACATTAAAAATATTATATAAAACAAAAGAGAAATAGAACTCTGGATTTAATATTTTGTAGAAGGGCAGTTGATATTTCTCGGTCATTATCACCTCTTACGAAAGAAGATAATTACCATCCCGCACTTGAATTTTGTTACAATCCGATTTCATATCGCCCCCGTCGAACTAGAGTTCCCGGGGAGGGTACGGTTCGTCGGAGGGGCTGGAACTTTGATAAAGGTGACTTCGACAGACTGTACTCTCTTATGGACGCTACCGACTGGGGCGAGATGTATACCATATCGGATGTGAATGAGGCGGTACAATATTTTTATTATACTGTCGAGGGTGTACTAGATTCCTGCTTCCCACGAAAATCTCAGGCTACCGGCGGAAGGCGATATCCGGAATGGTTTTCTAGGGATATTGTTAGGGATATACGAACTAAACATTTCTATCATAAAAACTGGAAAGCCTTTGGCCGTCACAGCGATTATGAAATGTTTGGACATTACAGATCTATCGTAAGACGTAGCATTCGATTGGCACACCGAGAGTTCATTTCCAGGATGGAAAACAATATTCTACAAGACCCTAATACGTTCTGGGCCTATATAAAATCCCAAAAAGCGGATGGTGGGAATATTGATTCCATGACTTGGGGCGAAAAAATGGTACGGGGTGCAGATATTGCCGAGGCGTTTGCAGGTCATTTTAAAACAGTCTATAGTAATGAACCTCCGCTTCTCGATATTAATATTGCTAAAACATGTTCTCCGATCGGTGCACAGTCTATTGATGTTCAATATATCAATGAAAAGGATGTGGCCGACACTATTAAAAATCTAAGTAATACCCATTCTCTTGGGCCAGATCTCATTCCAACATTCTTCTTAAAAGGCTGTGTGGAACTGATAAAAAAACCGCTATGTTTTTTGTTTAATCTTTCTGTAAATACAGGGGTCTTCCCGGAAACATGGAAGACGTCAAAAGTTACTCCCATACACAAGAGTGGTTCTAAGTTATCCGTAGAAAATTATAGACCTGTAGCTGTTCTCTCTGCACCAGCTAAGGTATTTGAAATTATAATAAGTAAAACCGTCGCTTCCCGAGTAGAGCCGTTTATAATTGATGAACAACATGGATTCAGGAAGGGCCGCTCGGTTGAGACCAATCTGATGATTTTCACAAATTATGTCACGGAAGCTCTGGACGCGGGACATCAGGTAGACTGTTCATATAATGACTTCGCCAAAGCCTTTGATACAGTCAACCATGATGTCTTATTGAAAAGGTTGTATGAGATTGGTTTCTCGGATGGTATGCTAAAATTTATGGCGAGCTACCTCCAAAATAGGAACCAATACATCTCCTACGGTCTATTCGCGTCAGAGTGCTTCTATACCTTCTCGGGTGTCCCGCAAGGATCTAACCTGGGTCCATTGTTGTTCTCGATTTTTATCAATAATATAAAAAATGTAATTTTAAACTCGCGCTTTCTGTTATTTGCGGATGACTTAAAGCTTTTCTTAAAGGTGTCAACTTTGGACGATTTTCATCTTCTCCAAACAGATATATCAAATATATGTGAATGGGGAAGACGAAATAAACTTTTGTTTAATGTTTCCAAGTGTTCGGTTACATCCTTCACTAGGGCCCAAAAAACTCTATTTTTTCGCTACAAAATGAACGACCAAAATCTGACAAGAACATCGAATGTTAAAGATCTAGGTGTTAAATTTGTAAGCAGCCTGACATTTCACGATCACATAGAGACGATCAGTGGTAATGCTCTGAGAATGTTAGGATTTGTTCTGCGTACTGCCAGGGTTTTCGAGAATACCCGCGTACTGAGAACTCTTTACAACTCCTTGGTGCGGAGTAGACTCGAGAGTGGCTCGATGATCTGGGGGCCACATGAGAGCAAGTACTCTCTTATGGTGGAGAAAGTCCAAAAGAAGTTTCTGAGATATCTCTACATGAGAGAGTATGGGCATTATCCTTGGCTTTACCCAACCGAGTTTCTCCAGGGTATGCTTGGCTACAATAGTTTAGAGACTAGAAGGAATGTGTATTTGATTACACATTTTTATCGATTGTTGCGCGGTATGATCGACAATACTGAAATTATGCAGAGCATTGGTTTGTATATTCCTGATAATTACCTTAGACATCGTCAGCATAGATTGTTTCACATTCCAATATACAGGACCAACCTGCCGATGGTTATGCCTGTTGGAAAAGCTACAGCTATGCTGAACAAGATCTCTTTGGATATTGATATATTCCATGTGTCTGAGGGGGTTTTCCGAAGCAGGATTCTCCTACACCTTTGACCAGATTGTACAGGTCACTTTTAATTGTTTAATAATTGTTTAATAATAAACTAGTATTTTAATACACAATATGTATATGGTTGTGTATGATATGTGTATATGTATATTTTTAGATGTAAGTTAATAATATGTATGCATTGAACATAATGTTTGTAATGTACATATTATGTAATAAATAAAAATTGAAAATTGAAATTGAAAACTCCACGTATAATTGCAAGAATAATTGCACTGCGAACATGAATATAGTTTTACTTCAGAGTGCGAAAGAGTATGTCTTTTTAAGTCTGACTTTCGAGTGTACGAATAATTGCACTGCGAACATGAAAAAAGTTTTTGTCCAGTATGCTTGAGCACATGTACTTTTAAACTCGACTTCAGATTGCACGAATAATTGCACTGCGAACAAGAATAAAGTTTTTCTCCAGAGTGCGTTAGAGAATGTGTTTTTAACCTTGACTTCAGATTGCACGAATAATTGCACTGCGAACATGAATAAGGTTTTTCTCCAGAGTGCGTTAGAGAAAGTGTTTTTAAGCTTGACTTTCGATTGCCCGAATAATTGCACTGCGAACAAGAATAAAGTTTTTCTCCAGAGTGCGTTAGAGAATGTGCTTTTAAGTTTGACTTCAGATTGCACGAATAATTGCACTGCGAACATGAAAAAAGTTTTTGTCCAGTATGCTTGAGCACGTGTACTTTTAAACTCGACTTCAGATTGCACGAATAATTGCACTGCGAACACGAATACAGTTTTTCTCCGGAGTGCGTAAGAGTATGCGTTTTTAATTGTGATTTATAATTGCATGTATAATTGCACTGCAAACATGAAAACCTCTTTTTATCAGCATTACTAAGCGTGCACCTCCTTGAGGATCTCTTAACGTTGGAAACTGTCTCCAATTCCGGCAGCTGTCCAGAGGCCGGCGATGACGCAGTTGAATTTTCCATAAAAGAATCTTGTATTCTCCCGAGATCTGCAAAGTAAAAAAAGATTTTAACATCACAACATTATCATTTGAAGCCTCTCTTTTCTTATAATTTCTAGTCTTACAAAATATTTATTTTGAATGAGTATTTATATGAAATGTGTAAAAACTCTGAAACTATTAACATTATCCTTTAAGGCTTTTTCTTACATGCTAATTAGAACCGTTATAAAATGGTTAAATTTGATTTATTTCTCCTAAATGAAGATTAAAACTAATGATTAAAACTCTAAAATGTCAATATTCACCTTTTAAAAGAATTATGTTATAATAAATTGTACTAAATCCACCATTTGGAATTATTGTGTTTAACTATCTCGCTTGAACTCCCTTGAAGCAAAGCAGACTCTGAATAAAACGGATTCACGACCCACGACTGTATCTAGCTGGTCTCTTCTCCAAGCCATAAGGGCTGGATAAGGGCCTCCCCGAGTCCATCCGTTGCAACGGGCTGTAAGTAAAGTGACAGTTTAGTGTTGATTTTTAAGCTCTACAAAACAGATTGTTTATCTGGCGAAAAATACTTGATTTGAAAATCGAAAATCCTTAATTTAAACAAAAATGTCATATCAAAATAGAAACTCCTCACAAATGTCAAACCCTCACGACTTTCTAGAGGAAGCCCGAGCGGAAATCGGCAATTTAATTAAAGTGACACAAGACCCGACCAAATAATTCAGTAAAGATCAACAAAATTCAATTATCCCACGCACGCATACAATAATGGCCTTAATAAGCCACCTGGCCATTCAACTAGCCGACGCAAAGGGGCAAATAAAAGCACTTAGCCAGCTCAAACAACCACAAATTAGTTATGCGGAAACAGCAAAATTTACTAAAGAAAAATTATGTAATGACCCAGCACTTGTCATAATTCCCAAGCGTACCCAGAATAGCCTTAAAACATACGAAGAAATAAAGAAACATATAGACCCAACTAAAAATCATACAAGCAACACTAGGAATATACCAAATGGTAATCCAGTATAAATCCAAAGAAGCCGTGGAAAAACTCAAGGAAGTTACCACAAAAAAACTAGGTGATAATTATGCAATCAGCATACAACGATACCCCTAAATAAAAATATTTGGACTAACAGAAAAACACGATGACGAAACAATCACCAGATACATCAAAGCACAAAATGATTGCATCATGGAAAATTCAATACTACAAGTCAGAAAATTTTCGAAACAAGCGAACCCAGAACACATAAGGCGCGATCCTGGAAGTGGACGGTAACACTTTCGCTAGAATAATGGAGACGAAAAACTACATATCGGATGGGACAGATGCATAGTACTAGAAGAAATAAGCACTCTGAGATGCTTCAAATGCTATGGATACAACCACAAATCAAAAGACTGCAAAGAAAAAATGGCATGCCCGAACTGCTCAAAAGAACACAACCGCGAACAGTGTACTAGCCCAACTGTAGAATGCATAAACTGCAAGAAAAACGCAACAAGATTAAACCTCAAAAATTTCCACAAACCACACCGCTACAGAATGTCCAACCTACAAAAGACAACTTGAAAACCAAAAAAAGAAAAATTAACTATCAACAGTAGCAACCAAAAAGACAAGACAACCAAAAAAACAAAACAAATCTGAAAATACTTTACCTTAATATTCGAAGCCTCAAGCCAAAAGTGGATGAACTGAACATTATACTACAAAACAAAATGCCACACTTACTCGTTCTCACAGAAACATGGCTAAAAACACATGAAGCTGAGTTATACAAGATAATAACTACAACGGAGTTCACTCTTGCAGAAACAGCAAAGGCGGAGGGGATATATGTACACAAAAACCTAGACTTTGATGTACAAAAAGAGGAAACATACAAATACGTAAATAGTCTAATAAAATTAAAATCATCAAACCAAAAATTTGCATCATTGCTATCTACAGGCAGCCAAACAAAGAAAACGAAAGCGACTACATTCAATACCTTGAACAAAACATTTCAAACATACAGAATAAAGACAAGACAATTATCATTGGCGACACAAACATCAATCTACTAAAAATAAATGACAGATCCGTAGAAGACTACAAAAATGTACTTAAAAGTAAAAACTTTGAAATATTAAATAAAATAGATGAACAAAACTATACCAGAGAAAATAATCGAGGAGATAACACAATAAAAGACCATGTATCTACAAATTTCACATATGAAATACTACCAATATTAAAGTTAAAAGAAACCCCTCTCAGTGACCATAAATCAATCGAGATTGAATTCGAAATACCAACAAAAACAGAAAGCAGACAACAAGAGTACACAAACAAATTAACTGACTACAAAAAGCTCATTATAAACCTCGAAAAAACACTAAAAAATTAGACAATAAACACCTTCGCCGAATTACAACTCATCATAAATGAAGAGCTAAACAAAACAACCGAGACAACAAAAAGAAAATATATAAACAGTATTAAAGCAGGATGGCTGACAAGCAATATATATATATATATATATATATATATATATATATATAAATATATAATAAATATATAATATAGTTATTCCAGAATGTGGGGAGGTTCGTGCAATCCCACACATTCCATATAAAAGAAAATACACACATTAAAAATATTATATAAAACAAAAGAGAAATAGTAAAATCATATAAAATATATATATATATTTATTTATTGTTTAAACCAACTTTTGGAAGGTTCTTGTCTAAATTTGATTATTGAAAGCGGACAAGTTTGAGTTTATTTGCAAACATGGAAAATTTCTGCGGTGGGTATGAAAGCACAATAATGAAAGAAAATATGCTAAGAAAGAAAGTGGCTAGCAAGAAGCTGTTGTTAATTGGGTATTCATTTTTGTTGATTTCTTTTACGGTATCTGAACTGAAGGGGACCCACCATATACCCTGAGCCGTTCTCTGCGCAAAAGCGTCCATATCGGCCCAGCACGTTCGCCGGTTGGCATTATTTTATGCTAAAGCGACCTCCTCGCTCGGCCTTCGTCAATACAACACGCAGAGATGAAAACTTCATTGAAAACTTCATATTAATATTTATTTCAAAAATAACAATACAATACATAATACCAATAATAAAATTGAAATAAAATAAATCACCCAAACAAGGCGCAGGACGTAGAAGACACAACCCCTCCGTGGAGGGAAAAAAAATACATAAAGAAAAAATAATAAAAACGTAAAAGATTCGTGACCAAAGAAATCGTCACCGACGGTTCTAACACTGGTTCAGGAAAAACTACGGAGCAGGGCCATGTAGGATCTCCCAGCGGGACACCCAAGTTCCAACAAAGTCTTTAAGATGTCTTAAGTTAGACTCATTTCTCACCAGGTCGACATTTTTGTGGGATGCCGACCTGTCTCAAGCGATCCGTTTATACCTTCAATCAAGTCCTCAATAGCATCCCTCAACAGAGCACAATCCCAGAGGATATGTTCCGGGGTCTAGGCCACACGAGCGCAGGCGCACCAAGGGTGAGTTGAGAGTCCAAGATCATGTAATCTGGACCTGAACTCACCATAGCCCGACAGCATCTGTGCTGTGTGGTGATCCAGAGCCGAGAAATATACTCCGGGCCCCTTTCTCTCTTTCACCATCACCGTCGGGAAGAAGGAGTGGGTCCATCTTCCAGTGGTGGCGACGTTCCATCTTCCTTACCAGACTTCTAACGTAATTAACTTAATTCGTCTGTCCAACTCCCGAGTCCGCTCGTTTTCCAGGAGCCTGAGAGTCCTACCAAAGTAGCCAACTTCCAGGCCCCGCCTTAGATTACGAGGAGCGCTACAGCTCTCCCGCTAATACTGGGAGGGCCTGCACAGACGCAGTCCGGTAAGCTCCCGTCAGCGCCAACAGGTGCACTCTCTGACCACTGTTGAGTGCTGCAGCAACCACCCTACGGTATCTGAACTGTTAAATGGGTGACGATAAATGTAAACCAAACACTTCATTCTTTCGGAACGGTTAACAGTTCAAAATAATAGATTATTTATTAACGTTCCATCTCTAGTAAGCATATTATCTATGGCACCTAGCCTTAGCCTTATCTAATGGCAAACAGAGTACCGGGTCACTAGTGGACCCCTTGCTCTTCCATCATGATGTATCAGTGAAGGGCTTTCTTTACTTCACTTGTGAAAAAACATAGAAAATTGGGGGGGGGGGGGTATTACTGCTTAGGGCGGCGCAGGGGTGGGGGGGGGGCGCGGGGGGGAGGAGCCCCCAGGAGGACCATCTTGGGTCTCCTGATTCTTTCGGGGTGGTTTTCGTCGTATTGCGACAGAGTGTTGATTGTAGGGTTTTGGTGGGAAGGGATGCCTGCATAGATTCTATGGCACCTGTCACACGAAATGAAGACTGCTTTTTTCTGACACTAACCACACATTTTTCTTTCAGGACGACCAATTTCGTTTGGCTTCTTCACAGGATCCAACATAATTTGCCTCTTTCCAAACCGCATCCAAAGTGAAATAAATAAAATACTTGAGATGAAATGTGAAAGAGATACACAGGGCCCTAGAAATCGTACTGCGCACTAAAAAAGAACAGAGCATATTGTGCACTTATCCCGAAATCGAGATCGGGTTCTTATGATTGAAACAATAAATTTGTCTTCTGGGGCGTTATGCAGTGTTTTTACGACATTTCTGGCCGACGTTTCGGATCCCAGAAGACACAAACCAGAATACTTTTGAGTGGCCGTGAAAACCTTAGAACATTCTTATTGCAATACAGAGCACCAATAGACCAGGAGACCACAACAATATAACTTTTGTAACGATATTGACTTATTTAAATAGACATTGCTGAAAAATTATACGAAAATATTTATCTGCTAAAAGCTTACGATAAGGAGAAGCTCCACAATTCATTGAATACTCTATAATTGCATATTTGCCGGGTAAGTAGGTGCAGACAAGCCTTTATTATTTCTGGATCGGAGCGGTAGGCCGCGCGTGTGGCGGGTGCGTTACTTTTATTTTAACGAAATGAGCCAATTACAACGGTTGCCGGTGCGACAGACTGATCCAATGAAAAAGGCGGACGGTGAGGTCGTCGCTGCATGCAGGTGATTCACGGACTAGGTGGATTACAGTGTGATGGTGCAATGGCGAGAGATTTTGACTATATAAGCCGTACGAACCTTGGTACTGCCCTTGAGTTTTCAGCCTTGACGTTAGCCGAAGGCCCTTGAAGAAAGTCCGAAATACCATCAATGGGGCAGATAAATTAATAGAACCGCGAAGGAAGCCGGAGATTGATAATAATTCAAAGGAGATTTGGAGCAGTAAACACTCGCAGAAAACAGCTAAGCATTTCCAATATTATTTATTTCTATTGCCTTTTATGTATGTTTTATGTACAGATATGAGATTTCAAAGTGGTTCAATTCAGTCGATAATTGTTATATTAGGCTCTACGTTACACAATGTATTGAGGTCGGGGAGATTTTACAAATAGGAATTATATAATTATGTTCTTAGGTTTTCACGGCCACTCAGAATCTTCACGTTTGTGTTTACTGGGGTATTATGCCGTGTTGTTACGACCTTTCGGGCCGACGTTTCGGATCCCATTGCAGGGTCCATCATCAGGGCTGATGTGTTGTCTTGAATGTTGGTGTTGTGATTAAGTATCGGCTTGCAATACCGTGCCGAAGTCATGATGTGTTGTATTGTGTTGTATGTATGATTCATCTGTTGTCTGATCACTATCTCTGCGGAGTCTGCGACGAGAATGACTTTGAAGCGCCGGATACCAAGATGTTTTTAATTTGAGATTTGAATTATATAGTGTTTCGGAATGCAATCAATTTTCGTAAGGTTTTAATGTATATCTTTTGTAATTGATTTGGTTAATATTAGGGTGAATAGTGGTGTGTTCGTCCGAAATAACAGGGTAATACAAGCTGCTGGGGAGGTTGCACAACACTTAGGGAAATTATAAAATCAGAATCAGATCCTGACTTGCGTAGTTTATATTCGATCTGTATGATTAAAACGAGAATTAGGTTAATATATATGAACGATATACTGCAACAGGATGGCGATCTATTAATTCCTTCACTTACGTGATGTATTTCGGGAGAATTCGGCTAAGAATTTACGATGTTGAAATTGATTGTTGAAATTGATATTCACTCTCAGTATGATTTACAGTACGTTTATTAAGTTTAGGATTATTCGTTACCAGTGATTATCGGCATTATATTTTGAAATTATGTAATCATTGTTCAACCATTGGAAGGTTATAATGTTATAATTGTTTCAAATCACTATCAAATTCTTCTCGAGATAGGTTTTCTGCTTACGGGAGTTATCGACAATTTTATTGAAATTGCAACATGATGATGCAACCGTCATTCTCAGGTTGAGAAAGGAAGGAGAGTAATATACGGGGTATAATGTACGGGGACGGAAAGAAGGAGGGCATGTATTATTTTGCAGATTTGGAGCTGGTGGAGTTTTATAATAACAAAGCAGGATTCTTGACAGAAGAAAAGTATAGGAATACCCAGGCGCTGGTAATTACGTAATCTTGGAGGAAACCCGTAATATAATATTGGAGCAGGACGAACCAAACCAACTACCGAAATAAGATAAGAACCTTTAATATTGTTTAATCTTAATGTTTTCTTATGTGTTATCTTAGAATGTACTTGGTTCATAATTTGTTGCATCACTATTCATTTCATTACGTGGGTTTAGAGTTCGAGTTCGATTTGTTATCGCGCCCAGCGGACGCTATAACAAATTGGTTCTGATGTCGGGACGTAACGCCGGGATTGTATCTTGGTTTTCTTTAGAATAGAAGCGAAGTCATTATACGTGCGTTCTGCATTTCGAACATTTTACTAACACATATATATATATATATATATCATAATATAATATATATATAGTATATATTAGGTCTACATATGAAATTGGCGTTTATTTTTTTTTTTTTTTTGTTGTGTTTTTTTTTTTTTTTTTTTTGTTTTTTTTTTTTTTTTTTTTTTTTTTTTTGGTTATTTGAGGGGAACTAAGCCGATTTTTTTTTATTATAATATATTTATTTTATCAAAGTATGTACCATTGCTATCTATGCACTTTTGCCATCTCATAGGTAGTTCATCGATCCCTTTACTAAAAAAACCATTCGGACGGGAATCAATAAAATCTTTGAGGCGGTTTGGACTGCCCCATCGGAGTTGAATTTTTTCCTTTGCAAGAAGTTATCCAAATTTCGAAAAAAATGGTAATCTGTTGGGGAAAGGTCCGGAGAGTACGGTGGATGTCTTAGACATTCCAATTGAAGCTCCTCTAATTTGGTAGCCCGTCTGTTGTGCAGTGTGTGGTCTAGCGTTATCGTGAAGCAGCAGTGGCCTAGAGCGATTAACCAGCCTAAGTTGTTTAGCAGCTAGCTTTTCCATCATGGTTTGCAGTTGCTGACAATAGACATCTGCCGTAATCGTCTTGCCAGATTTAAGAAAGCTGTAGTGAACGACACCAGCACTAGTCCACCAAACGCTCACAAGTAACTTTTTTGGAGTCAATTTTGGAGTTGATTTGCTTCACTCAATTCGTGAGGTACCCACCTTTCAAGCTTTTTCACCTTACCAATTTGCTTCAAGTGGATTAACAGTTTTATCACTAACACCGCAGCCTGCAGCTAACTCGGATGTGGTTTGCGATGGATCCGCTTCCACAATAGCCTTCAATTCTTCATTATAAACTTTGGTCTCCGGCCGTCCACGGGGCTTGTTCTGCAGGTCGAAATTTCCAGAACGAAAACGTTGGAACCAAAAACGCACTTTGTATTCTTTTGCGGCACCGTCGCCATACACATCATTAATCCTTCGAGCCGTTTCTGCAGCACTGGTGCCACGGTGGAACTCTACTCGTAAATAACGCGATATTTCAAGTTTTTCATTTTGTAAACTGAGTGACGCAAAGAAAAAAACAATTGAGGAAAAAACAAATGAATTATAATTTTCAAAACACAAATACATGAGTAAATGCTGTATAAATTTGGATTTGGAATTCCTAAACCAAAGAGAAGATATTTGAGACAAATTTGCCCAGTACGGCAAACGTCAATTCAAAGGGTAAGGACCTAATATATAGATATATATATATATATTATATTATTAATATATATATATATATATATATATATATATATTATAACGAAATTATATATATATAGTAATATATCAGTATATAATATATATATATAGTATTATATATATATAATTGCGTTTTACAAATTGAATAGGGTCGCAGGAAATAGGCATTTCGTGCGGTTGTGCAATATGTAACAGGTGTTAACCACGGAATACAGCGGCGCTCTGGGGCCGTATTCCCCTCTCTCACATAGCAGGCCACCAGGATGTACGCGTGAACAGAAGTGGCTAGACACTTCTTAAATCCTACTTACGAAAAAACACGAATTTCGACCTTAGACTCACGGACTGTGGTAAAATAAATAACCTCCCCGAGCCTCTGTTGCGCCTGGACGTTGTGAATATATTTTTACTCTTTTCATTATATACCCTGAACAGATCTATCGGCTCGGAAACCACCAAACGCCTTATCGGTAAGTCTCGTATGTGTTCTGGAGAACTCGGCCGTTAATCTGCATTTCGAATATTATGCGTGTGCTTTATAAGTATAATTGTGTAATAATCGACCGGGAATCATCTAACCTGGATGACCGTCAGATCGAGTATACTGTCGCATTAAAAAATAAGTTAGAAATAGATATTGCGTGGTGTTGCGCAATCCTAGCGCTAAGTTCTTATTATGTACCGTCGACCGTATTACGTGGATATCAGCTTATACTTAGAACGCCCTAGGCTGTAGCCCGCACGTGGTATTCGTAATCCAGATATTCCGTTACAATCGACCGAGGGATTCGTCCTCAGGTTTTAATACATGACAAAAGTAACCAGGGGGCATCGTCCTAAACGGAAATCTACGTAAACATGTCTATTCATGCGCCACCTCTACCGCGGTGCTAAGAGATGACGCGTGCGTTCTCTCAATAGAAGGCAATAATTCTTAACATTTAATAATACGCCTAAGTACTAAGTACGCCTAAGACTATATCTATGTAGGCAGTCCAGTTAGAATGTTCAATCGATCGTCATATTTGAGTCCGGCTCAAGTTGCGCGTTAATAATATTATGTTAGTTTCACCTCATATGAATGCAATGGATTTTCTTCTGCTACGCCCCTTAAAGAGCTTGGTAACTACGTCATATCGAGGAATCCTAGATAACAACCACTAGACAAGATTATTGGCCAAATTATATGTTAGACTTTTAATAAATAAACTTAAAGTAAAATCATTTAAGCTATTAAAGCTTCTTCTAAAGCTAATCATCTTTTAAACTTTCAAAAAAAAAAGCATCAATTACAAACCCAACCCCGTTATAGACACCAAACGTTACACTCTTACGATCCATTTATATATTGAATAGTTAAGCAATATATTTGAGCTCAGCACACTGAATTAAATGCATAATTGTAGGTAATTATAAAATTTTACAATTAAAACCATTGACGTATTATAATATAGACACGTTATTCCCATACTAGCCGACTTTCATATGTAGCAAATATTGCATTGAAAGAGACAACAAATCACGGCACACAACGCTCTGCGTGTAGACAGAAAAATCAGGTAATTTGAAGTCACGTGACTAAAATAACATACTCATTCTTACAATAGTGTGCGATACTCTGTTCCTTTTTCCGCGGGACTTTATTTTACGGCGTAGCATCGCGCCCGATCACAAAGAAGGTCCGTTCGATAACGAATGCAAGTAAGGCAATTAATTACCTTACTTTTGAGTTGCCAAGATTACACGCTTGTAACGTATCTACAGTTTATTATATCATTGATTAAAACCATGTTGTTATTGAAATTATTATACTTTTGTTACACTTCCGTAGTGACTAGTTGAAATTGAAAATGTAAAATGTCTCGCGAGGCCGCCATCTTTAATGGTCACGTCAAGCGCGCATTTCACGTCTCTGAGGAGGAAACAAAGAAGCAACATCTCACCGGCGCGCTGGTCAGCCCTCCTGGAGAGCTTAATGTCAGGATACGATATGTCGACATCAGTGTAGAGCTCTTCGTCGCCTCTCTCGTCGGCAGACTCCGGCTCGGGCTTGACGTCAAGAACATCTTGGACAACACGGCTCATGATTATGGCACCCTCAACCTATGACACAATTAGCAAATGGCGTTTGTCGAACTACTAGCGATGAGTCCGATCCGTACTAAGGAATACAATGAAGTAGGTACTCGTATACTCTTACTCCACTTCCCACGTTTATAATCAAACATCTACTTCAATTCTTACTATAAACACACAATTCAACAAACAACCGCGAAATTCTACGCCCGGGTGTGAGACCTCGAACAAGACGCTCACCAATAAATTATTGATGGTCATGGGTCCGCTCTGTACTCGCTACTACAATGTAGTACTACATTACCTTGAAATGTACACTTCAAACTTTTTGAAGTGTAGTGCACACTACAAACTACACGCACTTCAAAGTTATTAAAGGATACAGTAGCCGGCAAACATCTTGAAATTTTACGGCGTAGTGGGGGGAAGTTTGCGCATGTACCATTTCACCAAAGAGACCCAAATTTTGTCTTCTGCGCATTCCCCCACTACGCCAAAAAATTTCAAGAAGTTTGCTGGCAACTGTACCTATACTTCAAATGAGTCGTATATTTCCAGACACCGCTAACTCCATACCAAATGAATTTACACCAGGTTAAGTAATTATTGTGTGAGATGTTATTACCTACACTGTTAGTTTTCTCGAAATAATGTTTATACTTATATATAAACTTTCTAGAAAAACTAACAATGTAGGGTGTAGGTAATAACATCTCACACAAAACGGTATGAATTATTTGACCTGCTGTAAATTACTTTGGTATGGAGTTAGCAGTGTCTGCAAATATACGAATCAAATAGTACATTTCATTTCAAAGCGAACACTATAAAGTACACACACTTCAAAGTTATCGAAAGTACGAGCACATAATTAATATAGTACATTTTTATGTGAAATTTTTGGGTAGTCGATGTAGATAAATGAAGAAATTTTTAGAAATCGAAATAACCCCTCCCCCCTCTCCTATGGTTTGAAAAAAATTTGGGACCGAACGAAGAAATCTTTGGAAACTGAAACAACCCCCCCCCCCTTGGTTTGAAAAATTTTGGGACTGAATGAAGAAATCTGTTTAGCGACCTTTTTATTTTTCGTCACCAAACTTTTTATTTGGGAAAAAATATAATTACTCCATTGGTACTACAATTTAGGCCCGGTTGTTTCAAGTTCGATCAAAGTAAGCGGTCGATCAGAGCATGGATTTTTACGAAAACAGATCGTCTGATTGGTGGAGAACGTAAAAATCTATGCTTTAAAAGAACGCTTACTTTAATCCAACTTGAAACAACCGGGCCTTAGTAGTACTACAATTAGTTCGCTTCATGTAGTTTTTACTACAAATGTAGTATACACTTTGTAGTCTTCAAACGGGTGAACGTGTGTGTGTTGTAGTTTTCATTTTGAAATGTAGTTTTTCCCTTCGCTACAATAAATGGTTTACTTGTCTGCCGCTCACACGGTCTGCAGGCGAAGCGCTGTGTGTAGGTCACGTGACGTGTAGGTTTGCAGAGCCTAAATAATGTAATTTTGCGGATCGTAACTTACCTACCGAACTTCTAACTTTAAATTTTTTGTACACTACGTAACGTACAGTTATAAAACATTTAAAGTATTTTTATTTATTTATTTAATATTCATGGAAGATCAACAGCACAACAAAAAAGCATAGAAAACATTGATATAATTTAGAAGGCTAATTACAGATCTCCACATTTAGAAATATGTTAGTAATGATAAATATGTTATGAATTAAACTTAGGCATGTTAAGAATTCTTTTTTTTTTTTAATAAATAGAGATGCGAACACGGAATACGTGTCACATCAATATTCTTACTATTTTCAAACTAAGCTAAACGCTTGTGCTATGAAAATAGGACTAACTTGCTGATCTGGAGTGAGGTTCGAACCCGCGACCTTTGGATCACGAGGCGAGAGTCCTAACCACAAGACCAACAAGCTACTCTTACAATTATATAACAAGAAAGAATAAAAAATTAAACAAAAGAAAAAGAGACTTAATTATTAGTAGAAAAAAAAGGCATGTTAAAAATAATACAAAAGAATGAACAAGAAAAAAAGAGACTTAATTATTAAGTAGAAAAAAATTCTGCACTCAAAATTTTTCTTAATCTTGTGTGGCTGCACTCGAACAGATCAATATTCAACTTATCAGTTTATTGACTGCATCGCATACCCTCAAGAAATGAATTACGACGATAGTTGGATGAGGTAAAATCAATGTGAAAGACTGGGTTGTGTCTACGAGACCTACAGGGAACATGGACTTTTAGTCTATTTAATAGTTCAGGACAGTCAACGTTGCCCGATACAATTTTTAGTAGGTACATCAAATCACCTATTTCTCGACGTTTGTATTATGGTAGGATGTGATATTTTTTGCATGAACTGTCATAATCTTCAGAAACGCAATTGAATTTGAAGTTGAGAAAGCGAATAATTTTTTTTAAATTTGTTCCAAGCGTTTTACATAGATCATATACTGGGAATTCCATATTTGCGATGCGTACTCAAGTTTGCTTCTGACAAAAGTGCAGTAAAGTCTTTACACTCTTAAAATCTTTAGATATTCTCATGATAAAATCTAAAGCCCCATAAGCCTTACTTATAATAGAATCGATATGTTCATCGTATAATAAGTTTCTATCATTGATCACCCCTAAATCTCTGATTGATGTAGCTGTTTCTAATTGTTCTCCTTTAAGTATATAGTTAAATGATACCTATTATATTATTTATGCGTGTGAAAACTACACAAGAACATTTCGAGAATTCAAGTCAAGTTTATTTAATTTACAATAATTATCTAACCATAGCAAATCATCTTGTAAATTGAACGAATAGTAAATACTATAAATTGATTTAAAAAATTTCATATCGTCGGCAAAAATTAGGACATTAGAGTTAGGGATGGGCGTTGAATGGACGGACTAGTTGAAATCAACCGTTGACGTTGCATCGACGCGTCGACCGTTTACGTTTATCGCATGGACTAGTTGAATTCGTAGACGGTGGACAGCGGACGCCGTGGTCGGTGGACGATTCGAGATTAACGCAATGCAAAGCAACGAGCGAGAGCAAGACAAAACGTCTCCGTTTATTTCTCTCTCATCTCTCGCTATCGACTTGTAGATGCCATAGACGTCATAGTCGGCTCGACGGGTAATTTCATTTCAACTCTAAAGTACACTACCATAGAGTGCAGATCTGTGTACACGAACTATGACTAGAGATTTGAAATTTGAATACATGCGTAGGGCGAGATAGGCTTAATAAGCTATTATCTATTATTTTTTTACTTGATTTTTGTGATGTCACGTGCGACGATTCGGTGAATTCCCAATTTTACGCTGTATAAAATAAAACAATTCTGTTTAATTATTTTATTTTTTATTGAACTATTATTAATTAACAGGCCGGCTAGATATTTTTCTAAAATCAATATTTTATTCGATCGATCTCTACTTCTTATATCTACCTGAAAAGGGATGCAAAAAATTAATTATTGTGTTATTTCCTTACTTTTCAACTTTAGCATATAAATGATAAACAAACTTGTAGGGAATAAAATTTTCTATACCTAACTATAGTCCTTATTCAGGAGTCCAACATTAATTATTATATATGTAATATAATCTTGAATTTAGGTTTAATTAATTTTTATTAAAAATTCCCTATTTTCAATATAGATAAAAAATTAAATCTATTATAATTTTGTTTACACCACTTTTTAACTTCTTTTAATTTTAAAAATTAACGTCATAAAAATAGCCAACGGTTGAGCCGTCGAGAAGCGTCGCGTTGAACCGTAGACAGTTGACCATCGTCCCGATGTTTAGATAGAACGTCCGCGACGTCCGCGTAACGAAGTTGACGCGTCAACTAGTTGACGAATTCAACTAGTTGATCGTCTCGTCGATGGATGGACGTGGACGGTCTCGTTTCGTCGACGGTAAATACGTCGACGACCCATCCCTAATTAGAGTGACGAAAGCAATCGTGAATATCGGAAATCAAGATTATAAACAACAATGGCCCCAGCAGTGATCCCTGGGGTACCTACTCCGCTGGGAACTACAACCCAACTCGACATGTAATTGCTTACTATAATTATATAATTTATTCATATAAAATCTTTAACGAGTGCGATTCATAGAAATCAACGTGATATGTGATAGATCGAACATCGCTAGAGAATTGCATTTGACCATGAAAATGTACTGAAAATAAAATTTACATCCAGCTAGAATACCGTCCCATAGTCGGCCTTCCACCGAAAGCTGCGCGCGCACGACTGAAGGGCGGAGCGCCGAGCCGCTGAACTTACGTGAGATCCCCTCTCCTGAAAAATGCAGTGGTGGCGTTACGCTATTGGCGGAATGCCCATCAGGCGGCTCGTGCATGGCATTTTTCGAGGAAATAAAAGAAAGGTCATTTTGGTGCTTTGACAAGTAACCCGGTCGCTGAAGAAGAAAGAAGAAAGAAGAAAAGGCACGAGCCTCCAGCTCCTCTGCCTACCCAGTGCTACGGGAAGAAGATTATCCAGGAGAAAATACCTTACGACAAGCCAACTACGCTACAGAGGAGAATTCATAGACGAATCTATCAAGAAGAAAATACCTATCTTACGATAAGCCAACTACGCTGCGAAGGAGAATTCATAGACGACCGGGAGATTTCATCAACGGAAAACTATCTACCAGTTCCGGCGGGCGGAATAACGAGCTTCAGTGATTGCCACGCACTGATATCTAATTGGGCTGACGCCGCAGAGCTATACCTTCTCGAGCAGATTTCGAGATTTATCAACGGAGGACTACCTACCAGTTCTGGCGAGCGGAATAACGAGCTTCGGTGATTGCTACGCACTGATATCTGATTTGGCTGACGCCGCAGAGCTCCATCTTCTCGAGCAGACTTCAAGAATTATCAACGGGGACGAAGAAAACCTCCACAAACCAATATACCTATCATACGATAAGCCAACTACGTCACGACGGAGAATTTATAGACGACCGGGAGAATTACCAACGGAGGACTACCTATCGATTCCGGCGGACGGAATAACGAGTTTCAGTATTGCTACATGCTGATATCTGATTGGGCTGACGCCATAGAACTTCAACTTCTCCAATCCACTTCGAGATTCATCGACGGAGATCATCGGACATTTCCAATTTTTCGGGAATACCTACTTCAGTACCTACTACTCCATAGTATCTGATTGAGCTGACGACGCAGAACTTCAACTTCTCCAATCCACTTTGAGATTTATCGACGGAGATCATCGGACATTTCCAATTTTTCGGGAATACCTACTTAAGTACCTACTACTCCATAGTATCTGATTGAGCTGACGACGCAGAACTTCAACTTCTCCAATCCACTTTGAGATTTATCGACGGAGATCATCGGACATTTCCAATTTTTCGGGAATACCTACTTCAGTACCTACTACTCCATAGTATCTGATTGAGCTGACATCGCAGAACTTCAATTTTTCCAATCCACTTCGAGATTCATCGACGGAGATCATCGGGCATTTCCAGATTTCTTCGGAATTGCCAGCTTCAGTACCTACTACTCCACATTATCTGATTGAGCTGACGTCATAGAACTTCAACTTCTCCAACCTACTTCGAGATCCATCGACTGAGGTCATCGGGCATTTCCAGATTTCGGAAATCCAACTTCAATACCTACCTACCAATAATTTCGGTTTGAGCTGACGTCATAGAACTTCAACTTCTCCAACCTAAAAAAAGAATACTCCAACCTAAGAAAAAAAACTGTTTTCATGTTCACTGTGCCCTAATACAGGTAATATTATAGGAAACTATAAGAGACATACGCTTACACACCCTGGGATAAAACCATATTCATGTTCACAATGCATGTTGGCATTTTTTGACCAGTTATTAAGTTAGAAATATTTTTCTAGATCGTAAGTATAAATTGGACTTTGTGTTAACTGTGAATAAACGTGTAATTAAATAATCGTATTGTTTTGGAAACTCCCGCTACTTTCCTTGACATGCTGCATTTATTTGATAAGGTCGCTTCGCACGTTACGTCGCTTAACCTGCGCCTCACGCGAATTATTTGAGAGATTCCCTCCATATCAGTAACGCGTTTGGTGAAAGTGTTTATTACACGCAGGACCTTTTAATAAATTAATTACGAGATTTGTCTATGGACCACTCGTGGAGTTGGTCCATAGACAAATCCATAGACAAATGGTCGGCCAATTCGCCTCTCGAGTCTTGTGTTCGTTTGTACCGAAGCATGAGCCATGGACGGAGCTTCAGGTATAGCTGCCATCAAGCCTGCTCCAGGGTCTCCAGCCGAGAGTGGCGATGTGAAAAAAGACTATGTTAGAGTCCTCCTTAGCATAGACATATCACTTCCCAATATAAAGCAGGAATGCTCGGAGAATGCCGACCATTTTACAGGTAAGTTGGTTTATTTTAGATTTAGTTATTATCTAAGGTTGTGTGAATGATCTTTAATTTCAATGCTGGAGGATGCTCATGATATAAAAACGTATGAATGCCGTGACGCGTTCAGCAAGACAAAGAAAATTTGGCTACAGAAACATCACCAGGACCAATTCTGTTCTGACAATCTTTTACTTCAGTTTTAATTTATTACTTACAATCCAGTTGACATGTTTTTTTATTTTGATCTGTAACGTCATTAGCTTGATCTCTACCTTGGTTTACTTATATCTAGTTTTCCGTACTGGCGAGTCCTCTGATCGTTTGTGTTGTACAACTTTATTTTTATTTTTCTCTCAGGGGAGTGATTATACTGGCACTCTTTTCGGCGCAATTTTGTGCTTACTTTCATTGCGTATACTTGGCTCTGTTCTCGAAAACGTATACCTCCTTTTCTTGGTTTCATTTGTATAATCGTGTACCTACCTAAGAACCCCTGGTATGAGAATCTAGTTCACTTTACGGTTGCCCAGGCTTTAACCATTCCCTTATCGTTATAATGATACCTTACTAAAAAGATCAGTTTCTGATATATTACTCTCTGGGAAATATTGAATAATATTATCAAATGATTTTTTCACATCTTTCCAATTAGGTACTTGTATAGGTATATATCAATACCTTCCACTAAACATGGAACACTGGAAGCGGGAGAAATTGTTTAAAATTGGGACTGTCATCTGGTCACGTTATTCTAAAAGCAAGTATTGCCAGGAATATATCTTGCTCAATAATAATTTGATCAGTAATCGCCATTTTATAAGCGAGTCGCCAGTCTATTGTCGATTATCGCTTCTAACAGGATCGCTATCCAATATTGCCTGGCATAGATTCTCTGTTTCTGTGACCTCCAAGACTCGCTTCGTATGTATTCCTATCACATACATTCCACAAACAAAGTCTGGAACTATTGCAACAAACCTATATGTTTGCATATACGTGACTACGTGACGGACAAATAAAATAACTGAAATCTATTTAACGAAGGTATTAATTAAAGTAGTATTTTCTTTTATTTGCCCCTATTTATTCACCTTTCAAGACTAGCCGTCAAAGTGAAGGTTGCGGTCTTTATACATACTTTATGAGTACGCTGTGGCTACCGGTCTTTCTAAAGTTAATCCATTGTATAATATTATATAGGCACCTAATACATAAAAACATCCCAAAAATAATTGCAATCCACTGATCCATTTGCATAGATACTTTAGCGTTGATATTGACACAAAACATATTGCACACAATTTGGATATATGAAGTGTGTATATGTGTATGCATGAGTTTGGGATAACAAATATGCCTCAAAACTAAATTAAATAAGTGACATCCAGCTTATGAATATTTGCGGCGGCCTTGAAAAGGGCCACTATCATATTTATTTCGTTTAAATTTATACATATAATTTAATAAAGTGTAAAAACAACGATATTGCTTCATTGTTAAACTTGAAATAACGACAGGAGATGGTTATGGCGCTGGACCCAGAAGTAATTATATTATTTTCTATCTCGGAAATAGGTTCCAACAATGTCGTCTGGAGAGACGCGTCTCCATCTTCTGGGGGAGGTGTGGACGTGCAGACAAGCTCCCCAGCTGAGAGCGGCGAGGGAGTGGGCGGTGGTGCGCCCTACACCAAGATAGAAATATCATATCCTGATATAAAGCAGGAGTGCTTGGACTACGGTAAGGAGTTGATTTCTTCGGATTACTCATATTAAGAGGACACATAAGAAATAAGAATATATCAAAGGAAGCAAGACTAGCGGTACATAATGGCATTCTAGTGCCAACCCTAATGTATGGAAGTAAAGCCTGGAATTGGCCAAAGAGGAATGAAAGTAGACTGAATGCGGTAGAAATGCGGTCACTAAGACGCTTGTGTGAAAATCTTTGGTCGATAGAGTAAGGAATGAACAAATTAGATGTGAATGCAATGCTGGCTGTGGTGTGGTAGATAGAATAAAGAAAGGAGTGCTGAGATGGTTTGGTCATGTGGAACGTATGAACGAGGAAAGGATGGTTAAGAAAATATATGAGGCGAGTGTTGAAGGCAACAGAAATAGAGGGCGTCCGCGAAAGACCTGGCACGATCAGATACAACAAGTGTTTGAGGATGGCCCCGTTAAAAGCCGCAACAACCGTAGAACTTGTATGAGAAGATGTATAAAAGTGGTGTGCCAGGTTAGAAGAGTGTGGCGTTCAATCCTCTCTGCCTACCCATGCGGGGAAACGGCGTGATGGTTAGTTAGTTAAGAGGACACCAGTGTTCATTCACTCACGAAGGGAACCCGCCTCTAAGATCAGGGCTCCCTTTGGCGTTATTTTTATTTGCAAATATATCGTAGTGTAAGTATCTGAAAGGTTGATTCTCCGATGCAATAATTGTCAGCTTCTTTAGCCAGGTTATTCGTCGTCTTTCAAGATCTCATTTGCTCGCGATGTGCCTTGAATGATGAGATGCAGGAATCGGTGCTTCCTTGGTTGTCTGAGGACATAACCAAAATGTTTTTGACCACTCTTCTTCTTTACCGGATTTTCCACACAGAATCGTACACAATGGTACATTCCGCGATGTTCCTCAACAATACCTTCTTCCTTTCCTTTACCTGATTTTATTCATCTTGTTTCAGTTCTTTACCTATCCCTCATTGAATTTATTCAGGTAAGATAAAAATTATATTAAATCATTGAATTTATGAAAGTTAGTATGTTACACTAACTTAGCCTTGCGTATATTTATAGTAACTTCTAGTCATATTTGATCATTTTATGTATTAACCTTAACAATGTTTTCTACAACTTCTCTATAGAAAGTATTTAAATATCTCTTACCGTTAAGGCAGCGTTCGTAAAAAACGCATCGACCACTTTTCCGTCGACTTTAGTTGTAAAATAAGTCACCACGTAAAGCCATCTTATTTTAAGGGGATAATATATTGCCTCTGTCCACCTTGAAAGTCCATTCTAAATATTGGTGAAAGAATTTTTGAAATCGGATTAGTAGTTTCGAAGATTACCTCCTACATCCAAAGTTTATCTCTTTATATATAAGTATTGCCAAAATTAAGATGAAGTGACAACGTCCTCAAAGACATTTCTGCCTTGAGCTTCGGAACTGGACCGAGATGAGTGGAGGAAAATTATTGAGGAGGCCAAGACCCACCAAGGGTTGTAGTGCCAAGAATGATGATGGTGATGATATAAGTATAGATTTCAATTTGCAACGCGCGATTATTATTGGTGAAATCAGGGCCGAGGAGAGAACGACAAAGTGCATTGCCTGGAACGAGTAATGTCCGCTAGGCACGTGCGTCGTGCATGGTGCGCTGGCGTGCGCAGGGTATGTTCTGACACACTCCAGAATATGTTCAGCACGTGGTGAGGGCCGCAACGTCCCTCAGCACAACTGCGAATGATGACACTTATTCTATGATACGATTTAAGTGGCAATGTATACAATTATAGCTTCATTATTTTATTTAGGCATCACAAGAACAAGAATTTTAATTCGAGCAATTTTTATTTTAGTTTATATCTGTCGGTCAATAACTAGCTCCGAATGTTTGTCTGACGACCTTAGCAGCTTCTTTAGCTGCTGTTAATAATTCTGCATTCTTCACTTAACTGAAGAAATGTTGATTTGTACGTTTTTACTCCTTTTCTTTTAACTCGTAGCGTCTGCGGCTTGTTTTCTGCCGGAAAAACTTTTGATCGATTTTTAACCCCTTTCCCGTGATCCAATCGAGCTGAAAATTTTCAGGCAGACTCGTGGCGACGATTAAAATGATCTAACAAATTTTAGTTTAAATTTTTTTAATTATTATATTATAATTTTGGATTTTTCGAAATATTACTGTTTTTTTCAAATTGGATTCAATTCAAATGAGTAATGACCCCGACGCGTGCAGTAGGCACGAAACTTGATTTATTGAGAAAGGGAGTATAATAAAAACTTGTTTTTATGGGTTAGTTTTTTTTAATACTAAGTTTATTTTTCACAGCTTTCTCTATTACTGGTTCAAGAAGTAGATGTATTTAGAGAACCGTGGTTAAACGTGTGTATTGAATAAACAGCTAGGCATAGTGAAAACACTGAATCAAATCATTGTATTGTCACATGTTCTCCAGTTACTTGATGCAATATTCAAGGAATAAAAATAATTTATTTAAATTGCAGATCATTCGACTATTAACGATTCGTTTGCAGCAAACCCAGCATGTCCTCCGACTACCACCAAAAGTGAGCCAAAATTGGAGACCACGCTTATCACCAAAACCGAAAAAAAAAACTGTACCGGGAGAGCATTTTCGTGTTCGCTGTGTCCATACAAGTGCATCAAAAAAGCATCCTTTAGAATTCACAACCTTACTCACACTAGCAAGAAATTGTTTTCGTGTTCACAGTGCACTTATTCTTGTAATCGAAAAGAAACCTTAAAAAATCACATCCTGAATCATTCTGGTACAAAACTGTTCACATGTTCAAAGTGCCCTTATACAAGTAATAATACAGGAAACTACAGGAGACATACGCTCACACACTCTGATAAGAAACCATATTCATGTTCAAAATGCCCTTACACATGTATTATTAAAAGGGACTTTTTCGGTCATATGCTTTCTCACTCAGGAGAGAAACTGTTTTCATGTTCACAGTGCAGTTATTCATGTTACAGAAAAGATTACTTAAGAAAACATACGCTTATTCACACTGGTGAGAAACTATTTTCTTGTTCACACTGTAAGTATAAATGTAGTCAGAAGAGTGACTTAACAAAACATACCCTTATTCACACTGGTGAGAAACTGTACTCATGTGCACAATGCACTTATACAAGTAATGATAAAAGGGACTTAAAAAGTCATATCACTACTCACTCGGGAGAAAAACTGTTTTCATGTTCAAAGTGCACATATTCAAGTAATTATAAAAGGAACTTAAGTACACATATGCGTACACACTCGGAGGAGACACTGTTTTCATGTGCTCTGTGCCCTTTTAAAGGAAATAATAGAGGGAACTTTGCGAGACATACGCTTACACACTCTGAGGAGAAACCTTATTCATGTTCACAATGCAATTATAAGTGTAATCGAAAAAGTATCCTAAGACGTCACTCCCTTACTCACACTGGTGAGAAACTGTTTACATGCTCACAGTGCACTTATACAAGTAAATATAAAGGAAACTTTGAGAGACATGCGCTAACACACTCTGGGGAGAAACCGTATTTATGTTCACAGTGCACTTATACGTGTATTACTAAAATGCACTTAGAGAGACATACACATAGGAAACACAGCATAATAACGAATATCTCTTACGAAGAAGTTGAACTGTAGTGCCAAAAATGAGCGCCCGAAGAATACTATTTATAGTGTTTTCGTAAACATCACCTCAGTTCTTCGAAAATTCAGACATGGGCAAGATTTACTGCCCAATACGAGTTACCTCACTGGAGATAAGAGGTTAGTTATGAAGCTGGAACTTCGATAACGGTGTACCGCCACAGGTGTCTTGAAAAAAGGGAAATATGTAATATAATTATGAAATGTAATAATGTACCATGTTTGCAATGTTTACTATTAATAAACTTTTTTTAAAAGTTTAACAAAAGTGATTTTGTTAAGTTACTTGGAAACCGGATTATATTTACATAAATTTTTGTAAACCAGGGCATGCTTAAAAATGATAAGATAAAGAAAATTTATTGTGTTAATCGTGTTGATTAGATATAAGCAGAGAAAATATACAAATTTCAACTTTATTATATGCTGTGTTTTCTTAAACATTTATATGTTTCATTGTAATATACTTTTTCGTTTTGGTGGTTAAGAATTGAATTAACTGCTTAGCATTTTGCAACGTATTATTAAACAGTAAGTTAGGAAAAACTTGTTAATAATTTTAATTTAACGTAAGTATATTGTTCTCATATATCCTATATTTGCTGTTCGTATAAAAATGTGACATTCTCCTTCTTTTTCGACAATTAAATAACAAATGGCTCTTGAATATTGTTTTTATTTCACATCACCAAGCTATTAATAAAATATTAGGTCCTTACATATGAAATTGGCGTTTAGTATGGGAGGAACATAAAGCCGATTTTTTTTTATTATAATATATTTATTTAATCAAAGTATATACCATTGCTATCTATGCACTTTTGCCATCTCATAGGTAGTTCATCGATCCCTTTATTAAAAAAACCATTCGGACGGGAATCAATAAAATCTTTGAAGGCGGTTTGGACTGCCCCATCGGAGTTGAATTTTTTCCTTTGCAAGAAGTTATCCAAATTTCGAAAAAAATGGTAATCTGTTGGGGCAAGGTCCGGAGAGTACGGTGGATGTCTTAGACATTCCAATTGAAGCTCCTCTAATTTGGTAGCCGTCTGTTGTGCAGTGTGTGGTCTAGCGTTATCATGAAGCAGCAGTGGCCTAGAGCGATTAACCAGCCTCGGTTGTTTAGCAGCTAGCTTTTCCATCATGGTTTGCAGTTGCTGACAATAGACATCTGCCGTAATCGTCTGGCCAGATTTAAGAAAGCTGTAGTGAACGACACCAGCACTAGTCCACCAAACGCTCACAAGTAACTTTTTTGGAGTCAATTTTCGCTTGGGGCATGGTTTGGCTGGTTCGGCAGGGTTCAGCCATTGCGATGAGCGCTTCCGATTATCGTACAGGATCCACTTTTCATCACAGGTAATGATTCGATTTAAAATCCCTTCATTATTGTGCCGGTTGAGTAATGCAACGCAGCAGTCAACGCGCGTTTGTTGATTTGCTTCACTCAATTCGTGAGGTACCCACCTTTCAAGCTTTTTTCACCTTACCAATTTGCTTCAAGTGGATTAAAACAGTTTTATCACTAACACCGCAGCCTGCAGCTAACTCGGATGTGGTTTGCGATGGATCCGCTTCCACAATAGCCTTCAATTTTTCATTATCAACTTTGGTCTCCGGCCGTCCACGGGGCTTGTTCTGCAGGTCGAAATTTCCAGAACGAAAACGTTGGAACCAAAAACGCACTGTGTTTTCTTTTGCGGCACCGTCGCCATACACATCATTAATCCTTCGAGCCGTTTCTGCAGCACTGGTGCCACGGTGGAACTCGTACTCGTAAATAACGCGATATTTCAAGTTTTTCATTTTGTAAACTAAGTGACGCAAAGAAAAAAACAATTGAGGAAAAAACAAATGAATTATAATTTTCAAAACACAAATACATGAGTAAATAGCTGTATAAATTTGGATTTGGAATTCCTAACCAAAGAGAAGATATTTGAGATCAAATTTGCCAGTACGGCAAAACGCCAATTTCATATGTAAGGACCTAATATAATATTAATTCCCTACAGGCAGCCAGCAAAGCTACGACTTACCTGTGCAAAATTAGTACCTATACTTACGTCATACATTACAACAAATCACCTCGCATCGTACCGTATAACCGTCACTAATCGAGAACTAATCTAGTGATAAATTATCAAATGGCTCGAATACTAAATTAGTAAAAACAATGAAAATGACTTACCGTACGATTCGCGCGGCGATTTCCAATACTGAATTAGTATTCGTCAATAATCGACTAGGTACTTAGTAGTTGTCAAATATTTGCCGTGAATTCGAGTACTAAATTAATGTATTATCGTTGCTGCCATGTCTCGAGTTATTCGAATGATTTCGATAATCAAATAGTACGAATAATATTATTGCGCACCGCTGATCCTTAGCACTCTACATCAGGCTAGCCCGCCTTTTCCAATACCAAAATACTTTTACTAACTACCATATTACAATAAACATGATGAGTGTTTTATGATTATTATATGTATTGGAAGGGAAAAAACATCCTCTTAAGTTTAACTTCATATTTAAAAACTAAACCACCGAGCGTGAGCTGATCTTATATATCACCACAATGGGAGCTATAATATGTGAGGTGGACAATGAGATGTCCTAAGGAAAGATTCATGAACATGTCAAATCTGAGAGCTAGCAATCGATAGAGCATGATAGAGAAATTTCACAAGTTAAAAATTGACAATTACGTTGCCTAATTATTTTACTCTAGTTTCATACTTGGAAGTAAAAATAAAATACTCTAGAGACGATTTATCAATGTAATGATATTATTAAAATAATTTTATGAGTAATCTCTAATGAATTATAGATATGTGTTATGATACCAAACAATTATCACGTTTTCTCAAATACAAAAGATAAGATTTTTCACAATCCACTTTCAAAATATTTGAAATGGTATTACGAAAAGATTTGCATAAAAAGATTATTTTCGTGAACAAATTGTTCAAAATATTTTTATCAAAACGCAATTCCAGGAATAAACTTATGCTTAAACCTCCTCTCCGCATCAGGGCCACTAAGATAAAGACGATTTTTTTTTTTGCATTACAGATTACTCCATTTACAATGCAAGTATATCTTAGACCTAAATGGAGGCGATCCGCTGCTTGATGCATTCAAAGCTATCATTAAATACATCGACATGATCGCTCAGTTCATTTACGAGTTGCACACTAAGCGTTATGGTGTGCTTATTCATTATATCCGTTCTGCATTTTAGGACATGAAATAGCGCGTGACCTCGATTTCGCAAATAATTGTTTGGTACAAACAGGGCATAATTCTCTAGCAGGTTCGGGGCATAAATTTTATTTCTTAAAATTTTAACCCCCAACAAGACTAGGCCCTCCTGTCTGCGCGACTCGAGGCTGCGGTAGTTGCATTTCCTCAGCAGTACTTCATGGTCCATGAATGTAGGATATACTCCTCTTTTGCGCATGTTTAAGTAGCGCAAGAATTTATTTTGAATCTGCTCAATCATGTCGATGTATTTCCGCTGGTGTGGGCTCCACACTGCACTTTCCACATTCCAATTTTGAGCGAATGATGAAATTGTACATTTGCTCGATGCACTTCTCATTCGAAAATCCTTTTGATATATGTGTAAATTATATAATACATTAAATTATGTTATATTATCTGCCTCGGAGATTAAGAGCAGGAGAGAGTTGACACACAACCGAGATGACTGAAGGCAGGACTCTTGAGAAGGGCAAGGCGCACCAGGGACATTTGAGCCAACATTAATGATGATGAATATGTAAGTCTGCAAATGTACAGTTGCCGGCAAACTTCTTGAAATTTTTTGGCGTAGTGGGGGAATGCGCAGAAGACAAAATTTGGGTCTCGTTGGTAGAATGGTACATGCGCAAACTTCCCCCCACTACACCGAAAAATTTCAAGATGTTTGCCGGCTATTGTAATCGAAATAACATAAAAAATATTATATCCGAAAATTTAATGACATTTAAATATACAATGTTCTTTCACAAGAACATTCTAAGCAAAATTTAATTTAATATGTTCTTTTCATAAAACAAATAAACAATTTCATTTCAGTTCAATGAGGACAAATTGGCCTTTATTAGACACATGATTATTAAGGCGATCGTCCAGCAAAGTGAGCAAATTTCACAAATTTTTCTCATATCTTCTCTTGCGTATTTTATCATATGTTTGTTTGGAAAAATATTATTACAAATTTTATTCAACAGGTTAATATGTAATATAATATATTAAATACAGAAATATTGTTAAAATGACAAAACAAATTATTTGATCATTTTATGAATTGTGACATTGTAAAATGAGGAAAAAATTTTTTTAAAAGGGCCACTTTGTGGGCCATTTTTGACTGAATGACCTTGTGAGAAGTCTTTTTATAAATAATATTAAAATTATTGAAAAATCGGTTTTTTATGTTTTAGAAAACAGTTTTTAAAAAATATTTTATTTTTTTTGTAGATTGCACTATACACATAAAAACACTTTATTATGCGAAAGCTCACGTTGTTATTATCATTGCACAAATAATTGCACTGTAAACATAAAAAAAATGTCTTCGCATTATACGTAAGCAAATTTTGTTTCATTCCTGATTTATGATTGCACAAATTATCGCACTGCGAACATGAAAACAATTTTTCTTCGTTATGCACGAGCTAGTATCTTTGTAAAAATGACTTCACAGATTCTTTCAAGGTTGATTCATGATTGCACAAATAATTTCACTGTCAAAAAGTTTCAACATTTATATTGCACAGTCAACATGTTTTTGCGTATGGATATTTAATTGTGATTTACGATTGCAGAAATATTTGCACTGTGAACACGAAAACATTTTCACTGGGTTATGCGTAAGCAAATGTATTTTCAAGATTGATTTATGATTTCCCGAATAATTTCATTGAGAACACGAAAACGGTTTCTCTTCCATGTGCGAAAGCACATGTCTTTTCAAGTTTGATTTCCGATTGCACGAATAATTACACTGTAAACATGAAAAAAATTTCACTGGGTTATGCGTAAGCAAGTGTATTTTCAAGTTTGATTTATGATTTCCCGAATAATTGCACTGAGAACACGAAAACGGTTTCTCTTCCTTGTGCGAAAGCACATGTCTTTTCAAGTTTGATTTTCGATTGCACGAATAATTACACTGTAAACATGAAAAAAATTTCACTGGGTTATGCGTAAGCAAGTGTATTTTCAACTTTGATTTATGATTTCCCGAATAATTGCACTGAGAACACGAAAACGGTTTCTCTTCCTTGTGCGAAAGCACATGTCTTTTCAAGTTTGATTTTCGATTGCACGAATAATTACACTGTGTACATGAAAACGGTTTCTCTTTAGCATGAGTTAGCATGTGGTCTCTTAAGTTGTTTTTCCAATTGCACGTGTAAGAACACTGCGAACATGAAAACAATTTCTCTTCAGTATGCGTAAGCGCATGAATGTTAAAATTTGATCTACGATTGGACGAATATTTGCACTGTGAACATGAAAACAACTTTTCTACATTATGCGAAAGCACATGTCCTTTCAAGTTTGATTTCCGATTGCACGAATAATTACACTGTGAACATGAAAACGGTTTCTTTTTAGCATGAGTTAGCATATGGTCTTTTAAGTGGCTTTTCCAATTACACGTGTAAGAACACTGCGAACATGAAAACAATTTCTCTTCAGTGTGCGTAAGCGCATGGATGTTAAAATTTGATCTACGATTGGACGAATATTTGCACTGTGAACATGAAAACAATTTTTCCACATTATGCGAAAGCACATGTCTTTTCAAGTTTGATTTCCGATTGGTTGAAAAATTGCACTGTGAACATGAAAATGGTTTCTTTTTAGTGTGATTTAGCATATGGTTTGTTAAGTTATCTTTTCGATTACTCCTGTAAGTACACTGTGTACACGAAAATCCGTTCCCTCCAAAATGAGTGAGCATATGGCGACTGGAGTCGCATTTCCGATTACACGTATATGCGCACTGTGAACATGAAAACTCAAACTTTCCAGGGAGCATACGAGTTCTCGTGCTGCTTTTAGAATTACACGTACTTAGTTCAGACGCCTGTGCAGAATCTTGAAGCCTTAAGAGATCTGTAAATAAAATAATATTTTTTAGTTTATCTTAATCATGATTATCCTATTACCTAAATCCTAAAAACAGAATCTTTGTCTTTGGGAAAATTCCAAAGCCCGAAAGTAGTTCTTTCCTTTGGTACTATTGTCAGAATTTTGTGGCCGCTAAATTGACGACGCGGAGTGACAAGTAAATTAGCGATGAGAAGTTTCTTTCATTTGATTGTACTGTCGTTCATCGTGTCGTTCAGTTGAGTGAATTGTTTACTTTCAATCGTTCATAGGATTGCATATCTATCCACCACAAGCCAATGTTCACCGAAAAGCTTTAATTTACGACAGCCGAACGAATGAATGGTAGTACACTAAAGTGAACCGTTCAGTTAGTAGCTTGATGGTGTATTGGTAATGATGCTCGCCTAGTAATCTGGTAACTAGTGGTTCGAACCCCATTCTAGGACACCAGCAAGTTAGTGCTGTTTTCATTGCGCAAGCTTTTAGGTCAGTTTGAAAATAGTAAGAATATTGATGAGACGCGTATTCCGTGTTCGCATCTCTACTTGGAAAAATTCATTTGTTCAGTAAAGTGAACTAATCAAAAATAGCAGTTCGTTCATAAACAACCGTAAATTCGCCGCTGTATAGCTGAGAAAATCTATAAATTTGACATAAAAGGGTAATTATTGAACAAAAATTAACATAATCATGCTATTAAAAATGTCCTTAGGTTTTCACGGCCTTTCAGAATCTTCTGTGTATATTTGATGACATCAGCCCTGATGATGGACCCTGCAATGGGATCCGAAACGTCAGCCCGAAGGTCGTAACAACACAGCATAATACCCCAGTAAACATAAACTTGAAGATTCTGAGTGGCCGTGAAAACCTAAGAACATTCTGTGTATAATTTTCTGGGATATTCGAATTAATTTGCCGTGTATATGTGACCTCTCTGGCCAACGTTTCGGATCCCATCCATCCGGATCCATCATCATGGACCCTGCAATGGTCCATGATGATGATGATGGACCCTGAAATGGGATCCAAAAGTTGGCCAGAGAGGTCACATATACACGGCAGAATATCCCAGAAAACTATACACAGAATAATCATGCATTCTGTGTTTACATTATTCGATGCCCAACTAATCGTGAACTTATCATTGTACTAGAAACACACAAATGTTACTTTCCCGGCTGAATTTTGATATATTCCAGGCACATTTAGTACTCTTTCAAGACAAGAGTAATAATTTAACTACTAATTTTAAACATCGAAATATTGAAGACCAGATTAGAGAAAAATGTTTTGTTAGAAAGGGACGATAAGATGTTTCATATTTGAGGTTTATATTAGGGTCGTTCGATATATTTAGGTATTGAAGTGAAAACGGATATTTTATCGAACCGTAGTAGGTATACACAAATATGTGTAGACGATCTGCACTCTCCTGAAGACGCTGCGATAGGACTCCAAAGAAACGTCGAGAATCCATTTATCTATATGGTTCGTATGAAATATGCGTTTTCGTTCCAATACCTAGATACTTTAATGGTAGATTTTCTCACAAACGAAAAAACTTACATAGATGAATTGTGTTATATCTGACTTTATTATATGAATTTGTGTTCCGTACAAGAACATAGAATGTTTTGAGAATGGATCACCGATATCTGTTGGAGATGCGAAGTAAAAGAGGTGTTGTTGGTACAGAGTTAGAAACAGGAATGATTCCGCTACTTTCCACCTCCACATTTATCTGTTCAGTTTATCAGCTTGAAATAAGTGTTACCGTAAAAAATAAATCTGAAATAAATTTTCAGAGATGGTGGTAGAATGCCGCCAAACATATTGTATGAATACTTTGAATAAATGTTTAAAAATAATCACATCAAATTTGAGAATGTAAATCATTAAGGGTAGTTATTGTTTACATTAATGTAAAAAAAAAATATTTATTGGATACTTTCGAAGAAATAAGCCAAAATATATCAAAGTTACAACATCCACACGCTTGACACCAGTCGCGTAACATATATACAAAATCAGAAGCATTGGCTGTTGGGAGTGTGCGTCTTCGCTGTGATGGCACTTGCTGGACATTGATTTATTTATAAACGATGATTTTTTTCCATTGGTTAAATGAAATTGCGCGCGCTTCCCTGGCGTCTTATTTCCTGTTACGCAATTCCGCCCATTTTCACGAAATCACTGTCACAGATTGCAGGAAGCGAGAGGAAAGATGTTAACACATCAAAAATGATGTTTTAATATTCAAGTGTTTTCTTCATATGTGTGAAGTCATAAAAAATAGTAACAATCTAAAGAAACTCCCTACCAGCATGCCGGTCTGTCTTCCCGGAGTACTCCAAGCATTCTCGCTTTACATCAGGGAGCGATATGTCTATATCACTATAACGGTCTTCGCCACCTTCTTCTTCACCGCTTTCAGCTGGTGACCCTGGTTCAGGCTTGACGACAGGGAGATTCACTATAGCAAGATCATTTTCTATTTTTCTCGCCTCAAACTCAACAGGCGATTGTGAGAAAGTAATCTCCAACTTTGTATTTGTATCGGAGATTAATATTTCACCGCCGTCTGTTTCGTCGCCGCTCAGTCCCGGTTCAGATTTCACTAGAGAAGTAGCACGTTTCATGATCTTGATTCACTACACGTTCTAACAATTTTAAACTAACGTATTATATGAAGAAACGTCTGACGGCCGATGACCATAGAAAAAGTTGCCGCTCCCTGTGTGCCCAAATAAGAAAATTATTATTCTCAATCGGCTCCTACCTAGGGTAGAGTGGGGATGAAAGTGCCGCAGGAAGAAAGTTAAATTGCAAATATCTCATAAACGTTACATCTGACCAGGTGACCGGTGATATGCTATATATATACCGCGTGATATGCTGATATCTCCTCTGCCTCGTTTCGTACTTTATAAGTCGAGTAAATGTGCTAGCTGGAATAGCATACGTAAATTAATAGGTTGTTTCTGTACTTGGCGAGTTTAATTTCTTCAGCTGCGTATGACAAGTAAGTTAATTCACTTATTTTTTTTTTATAAATGTAGCGAGTATTTTTCTCCTTATAAATTATCTGTGTTTGAAATTTGTTTCGAAATTTTAGTACCATATTTTACCCCACCCCGGTACTATTTGTATAAAATGTGTACACTCACATTTATTTTTTCTTATTTGCGTAACAAGATTATCAGAAGATGATGGAGATAAACCAAATGTACTTCCTGTAAGAAGTGGGCCCACAGAAATTATGTATTACGGAACATTCTTTAATTTTTTTTATGTATTAATTGTGAAAGCAATGATTATCTAGACAAAAATCTATGTTTAGGTTTTTTTTATAATTAATAAAAATTGAATATTTATGTAACCTTTTCCTCCATTTGATTGATTTTAAAATAAAAAGAAAATTCTACGCCATTCACATGTTTTTGATATGTTAAATTAGTCTCAGGTTACATAAGTTTCAACACACATTAAGCATTGTATAACATATAAAACTAAAAGAAAATATAAAAACACACTCAATCATAATTATTAATAATCTTGGCAATAATTTTTAGTAATAAAAAAGGTACAGACATTCTTCCTAAACAAAGTTCCCAAAATGATCGTAAATTAATTTTACAAAAATAAATTTAAATAATACTACATGCAACGTTTTTAATATAATTTAGCATAACTATGTAATATGTTTAGAACAAATTAATATAAAAAAGGATTTCATGAGAGCATTTGTACCAAGTGCTACACGGTTTGGTCCATTTATTTGTTATTATTATTTTATATTATTACAAATAAATAAATAAAATAATAAAAATATAATTTCAAAACAATTTCTCTATAAGAAAAAGAATGCCATTATGCACCTCTAGTGTTTATCACTCCTTTTGGTGTCAATTGCATTCAGAGCACCATTTATGTCATTTCCATACGTCACCCTCCTTTCAATATATCATTTTCAATCATTGTCGCCCCTAATAAAAAAACTTCAAAAAAGGGATTACCCGTTCATTTTTACCTTTAGATCACACTTGGTCACTCTTTCTTCTCTATAAAACGCCATCACTTTTGATTTGCCAAGATTCATCAGCAGTTACTCTCCACATACATTGGACATCCTAAGTTTTTGATAACTTTGGGGTTTCGGTGTTTTTTTTAAAATTATTTGAGATTTAAAATAAGTGAGAAATGTAAAACATTCCTCCGTTATACCGACACCCATCGATAGAGGAACAAAAAATGTAAAAAGAGCGGATGAAGAAACATGTTATGAAGTGTATGTCTATATGATTAAATCATCGAAGAGTGCCATTTTTATTATTCATGCGTCTCTTACGCAAAAATGGCACTATATAAATTAACATAAACATATACATAACATAACATAAACGTAACATAAATATTTGATTTATGAATGAGGCGGTACATTATTTTTATTGTACTATCGAAGGTGTACTTGATACTTGCTTCCCTAGAAAATCTCAGGCTACTGGTGGAAGGCGATATCCAAGGTGGTTTTCTAGGGATATTATTGGAGACATACGGACTAAGCATTTCTATCATAAAAAATGGAAAGCTTCTGGTCGTCACGGTGATTATGAGATGTTTGGACGTTACAGATCCATCGTAAGACGTAACATTCGATTAGCATACCGGGAGTTCATTTCCAGCATGGAAAATAACATTATTCAAGATCCTAATACTTTCTGGGACTACATAAAGTCACAAAAGGCGGATGGCGGGAATGTTAACTCCATGACATGGGGCGAAAAAATGGTACGGGGTGCAGATATTGCTGAGGCGTTTGCAGGTCATTTTAAAACAGTGTATAGTAGTGAACCTCCGCTTCTGGATATTAACATTGCTAGGCAATGTTCTCCGATCGGTGCACAGTCTATTGATGTTCAAAATATCAGTGAGAAGGATGTGTCCGACACTATAAAAAAATTAAATAATACTCATTCTCTTGGTCCAGATTTCATTCCAACATTTCTCTTAAAAGGTTGTGTGGAACTGATAAAAAAACCACTTTGTTTTTTGTATAATCTTTCCATTAATACAGGGATCTTCCCGGAAACATGGAAGACTTCAAAAGTTACTCCCATACATAAGAGTGGCTCTAAGTCGTCCGTAGAAAATTATAGACCTGTAGCTGTTCTCTCTGCCCCAGCTAAGGTATTTGAAATCATAATAAGTAGAACCGTCGCTTCCCGAGTAGAGCCATTTATAATTGATCAACAACATGGATTTAGGAAAGGCCGCTCGGTTGAGACAAATCTGATGGTCTTCACAAATTACGTCACGGAAGCTCTGGACGCGGGACATCAGGTAGACTGTTCATATAATGACTTCGCCAAAGCCTTTGATACAGTCAACCATGATGTCTTATTGAAAAGGTTGTATGAGATTGGTTTCTCGGATGGTATGCTAAAATTAATGTCGAGCTACCTCCAAAATAGGAACCAATACGTCTCCTACGGCCTATTCGCGTCAGAGTGCTTCTTTACCTTCTCGGGTGTCCCACAAGGATCTAACCTGGGTCCATTGTTGTTTTCGATTTTTATTAATAATATAAAAAATGTAATCTTAAACTCGCGCTTTCTGTTATTTGCGGATGACTTAAAGCTTTTCTTAAAGGTATCAACTTTGGACGATTTTCGTCTTCTCCAAGCAGATATATCAAATATATGTGAATGGGGAAGACGAAATAAACTGTTGTTTAATGTTTCCAAGTGTTCGGTTACATCCTTCACTAGGGCCCAAAAAACTCTATTTTTTCGCTACAAAATGAACGATCAAAATCTGACAAGAACATCAAATGTTAAAGATCTAGGTGTTAGATTTGTAAGCAACCTAACATTTCACGATCACATAGAGACGATCAGTGGTGATGCTTTGAGAATGTTAGGATTTGTTCTGCGTACTGCCAGGGTTTTCGAGAATACCCGCGTACTCAGAACTCTTTACAACTCCTTGGTGCGGAGTAGACTCGAGAGTGGCTCGATGATCTGGGGGCCACATGAGGGCAAGTACTCTCTTATGGTGGAGAAAGTCCAAAAGAAGTTTCTGAGATATCTCTACATGAGAGAGTACGGGCATTATCCTTGGCTTTACCCAACCGAGTTTCTCCAGGGTATGCTTGGCTACAATAGTTTAGAGACTAGAAGGAATGTGTATTTGATTACACATTTTTATCGATTGTTGCGCGGTATGATCGATAATCCTGAAATTATGCAGAGCATTGGTTTGTATGTTCCTGATAATTACACTAGACATCGTCAGCATAGATTGTTTCACATTCCAATATACAGGACCAACCTGCCGATGGTTATGCCTGTTGGAAGAGCCACAGCTATGCTGAACAAAATCGCTTTGGGTATTGATATATTCCATGTGTCTGAGGGGGTTTTCCGAAGCGGGATTCTCCTACACCTTTGACCAGGTTTTATGTTATTTTTAATTTATTAAATATTTTCATTTTTGTTATATGTACTTCCTAATATGTATGCCTTAAACATTTTGTTTGTCATGTACATATTATCATGAAATAAATTGAATTGAATTGAATTGAATTGAATTGATTATTTTATTGCAGTTCTTCCTTTCACTGAGCTTTTATAATACAACTTATTTTTTCTGTATCTCTTCTATTAGTAATGCTCAGTGATTCATAAAGTCCCTCAATCAGATGAGAGGCAATATGAATGAAAAATACCATATATATACATTAAAAAGTATATACTGCAAAAGAATATTGCTTCATACTCTACTCAAAAAAATAAATATATAAAAGACTCCTTACCAGCGGCGACAACTACAGGTATATATACTAATTCATGGGTGATACAAACTTACAACCATGGATAGCGATAGCATACTTGTATGAAATATTTAAAATAATTCGCATATACCTATATGCAACATTAAAAAATTTAATAATGTGTCGTTGTTCTTAGAATGGAATCGGTGAACATTGGAATACGTAATGTGATCACTTAAGCCGCCAGCTTATACAAGTTGTAAGCCCTGTGGACTCCTAAAAAAGACTGCCATACATGCTTTTCCATATAAATAGTTTCTTTTCTGTGAAAAAAAACAACTATACTATATCTCTATCATCAATCCCAGATTGTTTTAAAATTTCAAATAAATTTTCATATTTGTCAAACGCTGGTAAAAAGTCAATGAAGCAAGCTTAGACATTTTGATTGATATCTCTACATTGACACTTGATATTGAATAGCACCTTGTTTGTGAATAGCGCCCTTCATGTTCGAAGACTATTGTCAATTATTTGTAGGTAGATATTTAAAGCGTCACTCCATCAATCTGATTGTGCGACAGTCACACATTTTTTGTATTTTGGTTTATTCAGAACATTGCAGAACTCTGTTAGCATTTCTACTTCATTAACACTTCCGCGTGTGTTCCATCAGAGCCGGTTGATTTTCAGCCTTAGTCAAACTCATTGCTTTTTCCACTTCGTCTCTTGTGATAGATGGCTCTATAATTACATTATTTATATCAAGTTTGGAATCTCTTTGGCCACCAAATAAGTCATTCCTATTTGACCATTTACTGAGTAATTACTAATGATACTTTATCATCTCAATATTCTATATTCCACTGTTATTTTTATTATATGTTCCCGACACATCTCTGAGTTTTTCATAAACATTTAAATACATCACGTGTAGCATCACACTTTTCAATTTCCGCACATACTTGAGCATATCAATGTGTTTTTGCTGCTCTGATATTGCTTCTTTTTTCGGTTTGGAACCTTGAGATTTTTTTTTTAGAGTTTGATTGTGCCATAAATTTTTTATCTTTGTTATAAACATACATATGGGGTATAAAAGCAAAGGCAGAAATATCCAAAAAAAATTTTGAAAGCATTCACCGAGGATTACTAATTTATAATGTACTGAATTCGAGATTTTATAGGAAACACAGCCTATACATAATATAATATGGAGTTATTTATATAGCGCCATTTTTGTGAAAATTTCACCTCAAGGGCGCTTTACACACAAAAACTCTTACATACTAAAAGCATAGAATAATAAAATGAAAAAGAAAATAGAACCAAAGTACAGCTCAAAACATAGAATAGTAAAAGAAAAAAACGAACATTAAAAATATTCTGGGAAGGCTTTTGTAAATAAGTGCGTTTTACGTCTTTTCTTAAGTCTCTGAATCCGTGTTTTTTATCAGGGAGGGTGAAGAGTTCCACACTTTGGGGCCCGCCACCGCAAATACTTGTTCGCTGAAACTAGTTTTCTGACACTGACTTGCCGGTTCCACAACCCTTCCTACAGCTGAAGTAGACGCTGACCTGAGACTTTGACCTCTTCCATTTATGTTGTCTGGAATACAGAGCTCCTGAAGATATAGAGGCGCCATGCCAAAACATGATTTTGGAAGGATAGACATATAAAATCTAGAATTCATTACATTTCAAATAAGTAATCCTCAGTGATTACATTCAAAATAGTTTTTTAATTTTTTGGATACTGCTGCCTTTGCTTTTATACCCTACATATATGGATCAAATCACCAACACAGAATGCAGCTGAGACAGCATTTTGAAATCCCTGCATTTTTGAAATACTATTAGTGTTCGAACATAATTGTTACCAAGAATAATGCTGTCTCTATCTCATTTATATCAAATTGTATGGCTATCCTCTTCCTTATATAATATGTATTACATTTCATTAGTGTGTGAACATAATTGATTCTTAGAATTGTGCAGAAATATAAAAAGCTTCATTAATTCTTAAATTATACTTATTTACCATCATACACTCCTCTGTTCTGACACACAGCTCTCGCTGTGTGCATCTTCGCAATCAAGCGCGGATCCAGGGGGGGGGTCATGGGGGTCATGACCCCCCCCTGGGCTGGGTCCAGGACCTAGGTGGACCACTAATTAAAATACTCATACTCATATTCAGTCACTTACTAACTTTTTTATTTTTCAGGTACTACTGTATCTTTAAGCAGAATACTGCAATCGAACTCAATTGATTTAAAAAAAGCTGCGGACGCTATTAATGATACTATAAGTGTTCTACAAAATAAAAGAGAAAATGCGGACGTAATTTACCGACAGCTTTTTGAAGAGGGTAAAGAAGTAGCTGAGCAGCTAGATGTAGAAATTAAATGTCCCAGAATAGTGTCAAGACAAATACATAGGGCCAATAACCAACCTGCTCAATCTGCTGAAGAGTATTTCCGCAGAGCCATATACACTAGGCTGTCCCGATAAATTTTTTTTTGACTTATCTTAAAACTTGCGCAATTGAGCGTAAATTAACAAAATAATTTTAAAAATAAAATAAAACTATATATTTAGGGTTCTACCAATCTACAAAGTTTTGAAAAATTGTCATATTTATGGTGATATTTCGCTATCCTCAATTTTGGCTCCTGAACTAAATACAAAAAAATATTTACTTTTTATTCTATTTAGGTGTAAATCATACATGACGTTTCGATTTGCATGCAACAACACGTTACCAGCAACTTCGAATTTGTTAGGTTTCAACCTGCAAATACCCTCAAGTTTGAACTTGTTTTGAGGACTTTCTTGACTTGACTCGCGAGTGTTTTCTTCGTAGCCAAAATAATTTTTATGCCATAAAAGTACCATGGCGATTGTTACAGTAGTAAAAGCGGACTTTGTGATTTTTAAATAAGAAGTTCGAGGCGTAGTCAGACTACTTATGCTATGTTCGGACCATACAAAGAACTTGACAATCAGCAGCTACCAACTATAAGGGACGTCATTTAATTTATTTTATTTGTCAAGAACGACCTGAAATTCACGTATAATTGAAAAGATCCATCCAAATCAGATATATATGTGATTGTTTCCGAAGAGATCAACAATATTTGGACCAAAACTTCGATTCCAACTAAGGAACGAGTTATTTAATTAGTGAAATCCAATTTCGAAAAGAATCTCAATTTGAAAAGATACCCCAAAGATAAACGAAACGATAATTTCGTAAATAAACTGAAATGTTGTTTTTTAGTCATCCGAGAATCTTTTTGACGTTTAAATGCACTTCATTTGAATCTTGTTCGTGTCTAAAACCTAAAAAAGTTTACATCAATGAGAGAAGTTTTTGTTGGATCAAATAAATGATAAGAAAATGGTTATAAGCGGTTTTGATAAGAAAGAAACGGCTAGATTAATTAAACGATAGCAGAGATAAATTTTAGAGTCAATAAGGGTAACAAAAATTCGTATTTTACTCAAGAAACCAATTATGTCTCAGCAAATTGTGATAAAGATTCAGTGCGTGAATCTTCCCCAGAAACGTATCCGATAACAGAGTCATCCCCAACAAACTCGCCCTCGACAGAGACACCATTGACTTCAACGGCAAATTGGAATAAATTGCCTTCGCCGACAGTTGCTAAAATCTGTGATAGATACGGTTTATCCACGCAATCTGCTGCTGCTGTTGCTTCTGCGGTTTTGACTGACGTCGGCTTGGTTTCTACCGAAGATTTAACTCTGGTCATTGATAAAAATGAGATCTACAGAGATGTATCTAAAGCCCGGAAGCTTCAAAAGATATTGGAGGTATTGTTATAAAAAGCTTTTACTTTGATGGACGAAAAGACCATCGCAAAGAAGTTTTAGAAGACCACATCTCAATTTAAGCACAGCCTGGATAAATTTATTTGGGACACACAATACCGAAAGACGTGGCACTGCAAAGGGAATTCTTACTTCGATCACAACTTTAGTAGAGGGTCGAGGTTGGAATTAAGATGACGTGATTTGCGTTGAATGTGACGGAACTGCAACTAAAACCGATTGGAGGGGTTCAATTCAATATTTAGAGGAGTATTTGCAGAGATCATTACAATGGTGTGTATGTATGCTTACCGCTTCATCATTTATTCTTGACCTTAGATGGTTGCACTTCGGGTTCTAGTGAATATAACAGACGCCTCACAAAGTGTAACTGACGTTACTTCTAGAGATGGCTTTATACAACCAGGATGCAATCTCGAGCAGAAATGCCAAATTTTGAAAACAAAAATAAGTTTAAATTTTTAATTTTTGTCATTGATTATAATCTATATTTTGTTTATTTTATTTTCTTGTGCTTTGTTTCATTAATTTCAATACTAAAATACCTTTTAAACATGATTTTTCTTATTATTTTAGGCAAACGGTTTAACTCTATAAAAACGTAAAATTTACAAAACTTCAAAGCTCGGTAGAGCCCTCAAGATGACAAACAATTCTATTTTTTGTTACCTTTTTCGCAATATGTGTAAAATTGTGCAAATTTTGATACCTCTTGTGATTGTGTAGCTCAAAATTTTTATTTTCTCATACATGGACGGGACACCCTAATATACATCCCTCTTCTGGATTCAATAATAAGTAACCTACAGGACCGTCTGTCTCTTGAAATACTTAATTTGTTTCAACTAAGCGTTTTCATGCCAAAAAGCGAATACAATAATCAAGACATTGAAACTGTGAAACAACTAGCAACTGATTATACATTGTTACTAGATAATACTCCAGTTTCTGTCGTTGTAAACGAATATCGGCTGTGGATAGTGAAGTGGCAGCGGAGTCAGGACATACCGCAGTCGATTTCCGACCTTATTTTAAATTGCGATATTGAGATGTATCCTAATATAAGAACATTTTTATGTATTATGGCTACACTACCAGTTAGTGTAGCGACAGCGGAAAGATCTTTCTCTACGTTGCGAAGAATCAAATCGTGGCTAAGAGCTTCAATGGTTAAAGAACGTCTAACCGGACTGCCACTTCTCCACGTCCATAAAAACGTACCTATTGGAGTAGATGAAGTGATAACGCGTTTCGGGAGAAGACGTAAAAGAAAAATTGATTTTGTTATTTAAATATAGGTAGGTATTTTTAAGTACAGTAGGTAGTTACATTTATTAATAAAATACCCACGTTTTACTTGTAATTATCAATTATTATCAAAATTAAATTATAACTTCTTGTGACTTGACCACGACTACGTGACCCCCCCCCCTGGCGCCAAAGCTGGATCCGCCCATGTTCGCAATTAGCTCGTCGATTATTGAGGTTCCTAATATATTACGACTAAGGCTATACAATATATAGGATCTCTTTTTAATATTAATTCATATATAATATTAATTCATATACATATAATTAGTCGAATGTAAAATATTTAGATTGATAATGCTTTAATAAGGTGATACACGTCTCACGAAAAACGAGTCGGAAGAAAACAGCTGCCCTAGCTTAAAAATATCTGTAAATGGACCGAGATAACATGAGTCAAGGAACTGCTGAGAGCTATCCAAGATAGAGATGGTTTTCTTGATAATCTCGAGTGATGGTCAACATCGGAGGGACCCGACAGAACACTTTAAGAAGAAAAAGTAAAAAAACAAAGTATTTTTATTTCCATATGTGTTTTTGAAGTCTGATTTTTGTACATTATTATTTTATCCACAAGGTTTAAAATCAGTTTAAGGTTTAAGTCAGTCATCATCCATTTCCATCTCGTTTGTGGTTTTTCCGCTTTAATTTAGAATTAATAACTTAATTTTATATCGATTCAATAAAGTGTAAATTGTTTAAAGTATCTTCTAGCGGGTGCGTGATTTCTTGGCGTACATTTGTTTAATTTAATTTTCATTTGTCAATTTAAATGCAGAGTTCAGATTTTACAACATTCAAAAGCTAATCTTATTTCTGCTAAGAGTAAGTTGTGATTTGAGTACGGGTCTGCTCTAGGATACATTTTAACAGACCTAAGAGTGTTTTTATATCTTTAGTTTACTTACTTACCATCTCGCCGTTTCTCCGCAGGGGTAGGCAAAGAGGATAGAGCGCCAATCTCTTCTGTCCTGACACACAACTCTCGCCTCATCCACATTCATACTCAACAATTGTTGAGGCTCCCAACAGGACCATCCTTTACTATCTGGTTAATCTGGTCATGCCACGCCTTCCGCGGTTGTCCTCCCTTTCTGGTCCTGTCAACACTTGCTTCATATACTTTCCTTACCATTCTTTTCTCATTCATTCGCTCAACATGCCCAAACTATCTGAGTGATCCTTTTTAGATTCTATTAACTAGGTTAAAATCAGCTTTACATTCTTTCCTAATATTTACACATATTTCTAAGTGATCTTATCGTCATCTCATATAGTAACCTTTAGTTTATATGTAGTTATAAAATCTACCTGGTTATGCACAATTCCTTGAGATATTATCTGCAGGTGATTTACATATGCACAGATAACATTTTGGAAATTTAAATAATGTGTTGATAATGATAATTACCAGTTGATTTTCCAAACAGAATTCTACAAACCGATCTCTTTCATTCTGATTCTCAAAGTCATGAAGATAACTGACAGCATATTATCAGTCACTACTATTTTATTTATAGTAAATTTCTTTCAATATAAATCAGCACAGCTTAATCACATCTAATCAAGAACAAATCACACCACGATCTTCCTATAAAAATTCAAAGAAATATATCTCCCATTTAAAAGTACAGAGAGTAACTGAGTGTAAGGTAAAATAAAACTTAGAAAGTTGTTAAAATAGTTTTATTAAAAGAACATTGTCTTCTTTTTCGGAAGGTTGTGCAAGTGGAACTGGGAGACGAATCCAGTTTGACTTGAGGT